>JAAAKO020042561.1:0-11959 GCA_010015015.2 Bolitophila cinerea
GCTTGAAACACAGTGGCCGTAGCAATGACCTGCTGGCGGAGAGATAACTTTTCCCCAAATACTTGGATCACGTTCGAGAAGAATATGAACAGTTTTTGGTACTCTTCTTCTGTCATGAACTGCAAATCGTATTGACGCTCGCGTATCAGATCCGGTTTGTCTAGGATCCACTGCTGGTGATGTGAACTTTGCCAGAAGTTACCGGCCATCGTATTTTTATAGTTGATGAACTTTTAAAATCTTATAACCAAAATGAAATCCCGAAAAAAAAAACAGTAAATAGGTGTCGGGCGCACACGAAACACTAATAAAAGCAAAAGAAGTGTCCTTTCCAAAAAGCGTTGTTATATTTTATGTTGACATTTACGACAGCGACAGGTAGCATAAGCCAAATTTACATGTGTCAAAATATGATTTAACAGTGTACGCCTTTTTAGAAAAGCGTTAAAGTAGATTCCGGTTACAAATTACAACTAGTACAAATTACAAATTAAACAGTATGGAATATAGTAAAAGTTGGGAAATATAATAATTATTTTTAACTTTTTAACGCAATTCAGTAACAAAAAAAAAATATCGTGTTAGAAAGTTTATTAATATGAAAAACAAAACATAAAAATAGAAATTCTGGGCGGTTCTTTATTACATCGTTGGGTTTTCTCATTCGCGCTCAACGAAAATGTTCTGTGCTTCATCGAAGAGAAGATCCGTCTTGGACGGGAAAACAGTGCGAAGATTACCATCCAGGTCGGTAGTCTTGATTTGCTGTACGATCAACTGCTGTACGGGTTTCTGATCAGATGCCGAGTTGTCTACATCCGATGCATTGATCACACCGAATCCAGCAAATAACATTTCACGCAACAGTTCCTGAATAGTGTTTCGGCAATCAGCGGCGGATGAGCTACTGGTGACTTCAACGAATATATCGGTTGTTTCTGCTGAAATCTGCAAAATGGAATAATTTCTTATTATCAATTCAAATATTATATTCTATATGCTAAAAGTACCTTAGTCAAGTCACCGTTTGTAAGTGGTGGTAAACTGATCACATTCTTCTCTTCATCCTCCAGGCACGAGAAAAGATCCTTCTTGTCCAACAAATACAGATACTTGTGAATGCCAGAGTACACGTTTCGCTTCTTTTCCTTGCGTAGAGCTTCGGCTTCAGCCTTTAATGTGTCGTACAGCTTCTGTGCCGTAACCTTCTTTGATTTGCCCAACGGCAGAATCTGCAAACGAGCCGGATCTCTAGCGGTGTACTTTACCATGGTACCCTTGATTTTAACCAGATCATGCGTTGCAATTGTAGAGTTTTCACGTTTATTACAAACAGTCTCGTGCAATTTATTTTGAATTTGCAGAAAACGCTTGAAATTGGGACCCTCCAAGTTCAGGTTCTTAACAATGCAACACAAAATGAACGGACGCACGTCCTTGACTTGGTCCATGTAAACAACGCGCAGACTTTCGTCGGTGTGACGTTGCACTACGATTTTGTTGGCTGGTGCCACTTCAATAACTACCTGCTGCTGTTTTTCAGATTTGGTAGATTTTTTCTCACGATTGGCAGCTTCTCCTTTTGGAGCATCGACTCCGTGCACCTTTACATAGTCGACAATTTGCTTGGTACGGCATTGTTGGATAAGTTTAAGTAATCTTTTATCAGCAATTGGATTGTCAGCCAGATCGAGATCTGTTTAAAAAGGAAATGTTTAGAATTGGCAGGTTAAAATATTAATAAAATATGCTAACCTTTTAACTTCGAAATCGCTGCAAGAACTTTCGGCACGGTTTTAATTTTATTCTGGGCCAAACTGAAGTGCTTGAGACTGACCAATTGCACAATGTCACCAGGAATGCTTTCGATCTCATTTCCTTTCAAGTTAACATCGGACAGAGCGTTCAAACTCTCATCGCACACGTCCGGGAATGACTGCAACTTATTGTGAGACAGATCCAGCACATTCAGCTTGGTGCAAAGCGACAGTGCTGGGAAATCGGTCAAACAGTTCGTGGACAGGTTAATAGCTGCCAAATTTGTAAGAGCAGAGATCTCTTGGGGCACGCTAGTCAATTTATTACGAGACACGTCAAGCACCTTAAGCTTGTCCAACACACCGATCGTCGGTGGCAGCTGGGTCAGTGCGTTGCCGAACAGCAAAATTGTTTGCAAGTTTGTGAGGTTAGATATCTCGTCAGGAAGCACTTGCAGCGAGGTGTCGCTGATATTAAGCAAATTCAGTGCGGTTAACTGAAAAATACACATATCTAGACCGCTGCTGTCAATCTTTTCGGAGATTGCGGCACCGGACAGCTTCAGCTCACGCTTGTTCTCTTTCTTGGTTACTTCGGTTTCGGGCCACATCTTGAAAGGACTTAGTAATTGGTGGGCCCAGGAGTTTTGTTGTTTTTTTTGCGACGCGATGATGATTCGCGCAGCTGCGTTTAATTTTATGACTCAAAATTGACACATTTATCTATTTAATTTATTTGCGGTTGTCTAGTCTACTACTTCACTACTTCATTGCGCAATAATCTGCATGATCGATTTTTTTGTAAACAACGTTTTTGAATGAGTGAAACAAATTATTTATTTTTTAATAAAATTATTAAGAATATCATCAAAAATATAAGTATGGTTTAGTTTCAAAACGATTGTTTTATAATTTATATTATTCAAAAAAACTATATACTATTTATATAAGGCATTTTTGTGAGTTATCTTAGAGATACGATATATTTTTTATGTATATGGTGTGTATATATATAATTTGTATATCTATTATTGTCTGGATGGAAGAATTGGTGTTTGTGTTTAATAATCGATCACGTTTAGTAATAATAAGTGTTTTTTTGAAGCTGTGCAGATTGACAAGACCTACTAAAGTAGTTAAAAATGGTGCATGCGTTAATCAAAATGATTAGTGTAATGCGCTAACGGTTAATACAGAATTATATGTAAAATTTAAAATTTGGCTAGCTCGTGGACAAAAAAAGAATATAAAATAAATATTATACAAGACAAAAAATGAGACAAATTAAAATAAATACAAAATATATAGAAACACTTATAAGGCACAGTCGAATTTCCGTGTGGGCGTTCTGTTGCCCACAGTCCTCCTCTTTGGATACCCAATCGAAAGACATTGAAATCAACAAAAACACACGTGGGCAAGATATAGTGGTTCAAACCGCTACAGTTCCTCGAAAAATGCCACTCGTGCCTTTGTGGAGCCTGATTTCAGTTTTTTCAGGGTAGAGTATTTAGTTTCACCAGCTCGGATCTGTTCGGCACTGATGACGTCCAGAATACATTGATTCTCTTCAATTTTGAGCAGCTCAATTTCTGAGCGCAGCGTCTGCAATTGCGTTTGGACCTGTTTTGATTTTTCTAGGTACTCCACACTGTTTAAAGAAATTTTATTATTTCAATGCTTCTTTAAAAAAAAAACAATATTTTTAAAACTTACCGATTTTTCTCTATTTCATTGGTGATTTGTTCCATATTTCCGCTTGCCACAATCATGTCGCACGTGGTCAAATCTGAGTCAAACGTCGGTGATTCCGCCGTCACCGATCCAGGCGCACTTATAGATTCCATCGAACACTGTGCCACACTACGACTCAAAAATGTTAACAACTTTTTTGTAGCATCTCTTTCTCGATCGCGCGCAAATAGAAGCTCATTTTTTAGTTTGTCCGCCTCGGCAGCTCGTTTGTCTTTCTCTTCGGTCAAGTGCACCACACAGAATTCAGCGTCTCTAATTTGCTTCTCTAGATCAGCCTTTTCTTTTTCTGTTTTTATATGACTCTCGCGTAGACGATCCATTTCTTGTTTGAATGTGTGCGCCTTGTGTTCGGTGAGCAGGGCCTCTTCTTCTTTGAGTCGACTCTTTTCTGCGTATATCTCAGCAGTCTCCTCAGAACGACGCTACAGACATAAATACATGATAAATACCCAATTTGGGGTTAGTATATTTTAACAATTTTAAACACACTCACCAGCGCTTCGTTGGCACTGCGCATGTCACTCTGGAGTTGCTGCATTTGTTGTTCCAATTGTTGTTTCTCGCGCTCAGCGATCTTGCGTAGCTCAATCTCTTTGGCCAACTTCTTTTTTTCAATCTGGCGTCTCTGCTTCTCTTCTTTGGCCTGAGCTTTCATTTGCTGAATTTCCATTGTGTCTGGTTTGCGACGCCGCATAAATAAATCGTGATTACCGACACATAGGTCGAGGATCTAGAAAAAAAATGTTCATTAAAATTCTGTCTCGATTAGTAAAATCAAAAAAATACCATCTTATTTATGCGTAGCTTCTGTGAGTAAAATACAAAATTGGGCGATTTTACGTCAATCGGCCTAATAGTGAATTTCTTGTCATCGAAGCTGATGTGCTTTATTTCAGACCACTGGAATGTGGTGCGTGGCTGTAGTTTATTGCTTTTCTCGTAGATGTTTAATCCCATCGAGGTGACGCCTAGCCACAATTCAGTATTCTTTTTATTCTAAAATTTAAAATAAATTCCAGTTTGATAAATTATTAATAAACAAGGTAAGTATATTTTGAATTTACCGTTATTGGAAAATAGTTAACACCGTACATATCGAAATCTTGTGCGATTCGCAGGTACTCCATTTCAGCTTCATCTCTTGACATGCCTTTGTGATCATCGTACCAGGTCTTAATGCGCTCCTCCCACATTTTCGGTGTCATCTGATACTGATCAATAACCCGTTGGGGTAACAGAAGATTCTCCTTGGCCAGCATTCCGGGCTCGATTACGTCACCGTCACTGTCACCATATTTTGCTTGCACGGCATAGGAGGCAAGCAGAACAGAAGCCTCTGGTGCACAGTAGATGTTCATCGATAGAATAGCTTGTTTTACTTGCAGAAAGAACAAATGCTGTGTAACTTCCTGCACTAGTTCTTCGTTCACATCTTCGGGGAAGAATTTTGCATAAAACATGAACACACAGCCACCGTTAGACTGACTCACACTCTGGTCAAGTACTATAGACAATAAATTTTAAACTAGAAATATATTAACTTTTATTTATGTGATTTACCTTTTTTTTCGACTTTAAGCCATGAAAGAATGCCCTTTGAGTCCTCAAACTGCAGACCAAAGAACCATGTTTCCCGCAGACCGATTGTGCGACACACTAAATCAAACAAAGTGCGGCCCGTTGCTCGATGCTAAAAATGTACTAATAAATAATGATAACTGGTTATTTTTGAGCGGAACGCTTACCTCTAGTTTAAATTCCAGCTCTGAGTCGAATGTAATCACTTTCACGGGAAATGACTTGTCGGACTTTTTCCGACGAAAGGGCGTCATCATATACATAAATACTACTATATAACAAGTAAAGCACACTCACACACACACACACACACAAATAATACTTAGCCCACGCTAATACAGCAAGGACAAGGTTAATAATAACATCTTTAATATCAATATCTATATACACAACGATTATTCTCCTAATTTAGGGTTATAGTTGCAGCACGTCGTTTGAGTGAGCACACAAAGTACAGGGATGATTCATTCCCAAATATATCAAATTCGAAGGAAGCAAGGTAGAAGTTGGCTAGGATACCGTGCGCGTTACATTTTTCTTGGGCGGAGGAGATCTCACCTAGTTTTTATTGTAAATACTAAATAGTTTCAGAGTGCACGCAATGCATATTATCTATTCTATCGTTTCTCTGTATTGTATAGTTTTGAATTTTGACGTTTCTTTTTATTAATATTTTCGTATGACATTTCAGTATGTCGGTAAAGTAGAGTAGCAAATATATTGCATTTGAACGGTTTTTTTTATAAGGAAACGTTAATATAATTTAAATATATTTTTTTAATTAAAAAGAAAATATTATTAATTTGTAAATATATAAAATGCGCCGATATCTCTATTTAATGTTTATCTTGTATTTATCGGAATCTAGTATCTACAAAATATTAAATACACAATTTTAACGAAAATAAAGGTATCGTTTTTATCAATAGCATTTATATATTTAGTTATATATAAAAAAAGTTTGCATAGCCGAACGAAGCTATGTTTTATCAGAAATTAGAGGTATTTAGTTTCACCACTGCCAAATCGCGTGTCCAGCAGCTGTGCCTTCTTTAGCATTGCCGTTTTCTGTGACTGATCGAAGCGATTCACCTTCAGGTCTGAGTCTCGGCTGAACGGGCGTCGCGCAGGACGTTCCTCTTCTTTCTGTAAACAAAAACAAAGTTATACATTTTTTTTAAAGATTTAATAACCTGAGATAATCATACCTTCTTCTTCTTCATTTTTCTTGCGTGCATGTCCATAAGTGATTCATCACGTTTGTGCTTTTTCTTGTGCTTCTTTGCGGCGGCCTCTTGCTCGTCATCGCGTCGAGCCTTGAACACAGCGTCTGCTTCGCGCTGTTTTGCCGCCTTAAGTTCATCCGAAGTAGGCTCCTTTCGGTGTGACTTGTTCTCACGATCTCGCGGTGTATCCGTCCAGCTGGATCTGTCGCTCATATCAGGTCGTTCTTTGGTTCGGAACTGACGTGGTTCCAGTCCGAGGCCGGCCACACCTTTGACCTCAGGCAACTCAATCATCCACTCTTCACGTGCTGCAGATTCATCCTTCTTATCGTTTTTTGAATATTTAGCCAATTTAAGTTCGAGTGCTCTTTTCTCGAGCTCCAGATAGGCTTCAGACTTTGAGACAACACCCGCTGGCACAGGACCAATAAGGTCATAATCTTCGGTTTCAGATATGTCCGACATTAAACCAGTTTCGTCAACAACAAGAAACTGGGGTGGTGGCACAGCTGGACCAAGAATTCGTTTGCGATCAGAACGTGATCCGGATGAGTGACTCGGTGGTGAGCAGCGTTCATCTGTCTTGTTACGACTACTAGATGAATAGGCTGGAGGCATTGCGGGTCCGAGTACTCGATCTCTTGAAACTGATCGACTGGCAGTAGAATCACGACTTTTTGATCTGGGTTTTAGAAGATGTGGAGGCAACGATGGTCCGCACACGGATGAGGGGCCTGCGACGTCTTCGGTACACTTGCTTGTTGAGCTTGATTTTTGTAGTGAATCCTGTAATGATTTAGTATTTGCGTCCGTTTCATCTTCCTCATCATCTAAAATAACAACTTCAGAATCCTTCTCGAGTTCATTGCTGCCCTCTTGCTTTGTTCGCTTGTGTCGTTTGTGTTTTGACTTTTTAGTTTTGTATTTGTCTGTGGATTTATCGTCGATCGATTGTTCACCGATAACAATTGTATTGGATTCTAAAGATTCAGCTCTGTACAATGCCTTGGACGCCTTAACGGGTGACGCTCGTTTTACAGGAATCACAATACTAGACTTTTCTTTATCGTCACGTTTTCTAGTATCATCTCGAACATTGTCACGTATACGTTCTCGACTTTTGCTACGTTTGCGTTCGGTAGTAGTTGTTATCGGTGTCCTGCTGTGACTATGCCTCTCGCGACTGTTTGAACGATGTCGCCGTCTGTCGCGACTTGGACTTCGGCGATTCCGACGATCAGAATTTATTTCACGTCTATCATTATTGTTGTCACGTGCTGCGCGCCAGCTACTGTTATCCCTATCTCGATCACGGTCATAACGACTGCTGCCATTTGTTTGCGAGGAACTTCCGGTTGGCTTTGCTGAGTAACTATCTTTGTTACGCGTAGAAGTTGTTTTGAAGCGAATTCCATTATCCGAATCAGAGCTGTCCGTGTCAGATAGCATTATGTGTGTGTGTGCGTATATCTAAAAATAAAAAATAAAGTTTAAAATTGTGATAGTCTATATTAATAAAATATATTGTGTTTTAACAAAGTACTGGTGCTATTTGTTTCTTGCATAACCATATAATGCTTCGCTCGATGATCTAAACACGAATTGCAGTGTACGCAAAATTTTCGACTTAATTGGATTTTAAAAAGAACTATCGCTGACCGATGACCTCTTACATTGTTTGCAGTTACATGCATTTGAAATTTCCCTGTATTCAGAAAATTTAATAAACATGTTTTAATTCAATAATCCAGTTAAAAAAATCCGTCAAATCTAATAAATCTGTCTATATTCATAGCATATATAAACTTTCTATTTACAATAAATTATGTTTGCTCTGCTTAGGAACTGAACGTCTTCATTGCTTTTCTCCAACTGTATCGTGCTGCTTTCAGAATTCCGGCCGTCGGAATATTCTTCAGCGACTGGAACACGCTGCTGTTCCACACAATGGCATCGATTGACTTGTGCAGACTTTTTGAGAGATCTGTGCTCGTGGATAGCTGTACTAGGGCCAATTCTTCAGATGGATAACCAATCACTAATCGTTGCTTAACAGTCCTGGGCAATCGCTGCAGATGATCTAATGTTTGACTAGTAGATTTGTCCTGTGACAATTGTGTACTATTGTCGCCAGTTGGAAGATCCACAAACTTATGAAATTTTTGCAGTGTAGGCAAAAACATACGATGAAATTGTTCCAGCTGAGGCTGTACGATATTCTTCACTTTGTTTTTATTTTCACCAAAGATCATACGAAAGTCACCCGTATAACTAAGGCTGGATGTTGTGTAGAACAACTCATAGAATGAAAAGCGATGCGGCAACAGGAGTAGTGCGGTACGTATAGAATTTTGTAGGTTAGTTTCGATGGCAGCTTGAACATCACTAGCTGGATCATGCAGTACGGTTACAGGTTTCTGTAAGCGACCTGCCAAATACAACTGGGTCCAGTGGGTGAGATCTTCGATGAGATGTTTCTTGGATATAACACCGTATTTTATAGTGGAACCGTCTGACATTGGAATAAGAGTGTTACAATACACATTTGCGCCGTACTGCTCTTGAATCCGGGTGATCAGCTTGGGACCACAATGACGAAGCGCAGAGTAGTGTTCTGGATTTAAGCGTAGATTTTCCGTGTGCCAGGCATACGTGTCTTCAACGCACATAACAACGTCAATCATGTTGTTCCGCTGCGCTGTTTCATCGTAGCCGTCCTGACGTTTAACGCCCGAGCCGTAGGCAAAACAAAAAGCAAAATTTTGTGGAAATTTGGATAAGATGTAACCATTTCGTTGAGTTGACGCCTTGAGTAACATTATATTGGATGGAAAAATCAGAAAACACGCGATAGCAAACACAACAACCGGAGATTATGTGAGCAGCAGCATAAAAACTAAATTATTTTTCTATCGGCATCAGCAGCAACCAGCAACAGAACTTAATCGCACTTTTAACCTCACATTTAACTATTTAGGCACTTTAAACAGACCGCATCTACTTGCAATAGAACCAAACGCGACTTATTAAAAGTTGATTGTGGAAATAACTTACTTTTGTACGCTAAATTAAAGGTATTTATAAAAAATCAATGGACTTAAAACGTAAAGTATTTTAATATATTTCACTATTTACTGTTCCGATCCGACATCGCGACAAAACTTGAAACTTGACGCACAGTGCTGCCAATAGTTAGGTGTCAAATGAAATTGGTTGGTACTTGGTAGCCCATCGCTTTGCTACCGTCGTAGTCGTATTTTAATCGTTTTTTAAACACATTTGAAAGGTTTTAGCTAGTTGCATTTGAAAAACTTCAATAATAATAATAATAATAATTTATTCAAAGATAACAGTAACATTTACAATTGTTTTAGAATTAGAGTATGTGCATAAGAGTTTAAAATAGTACAAGTTCAACAAAAATCTTAAATTATCTTAAAGCTAAAAGTGTAAGGTAGAAAGAAAAAAAGTAAGGTAGGAAAATAAAAGCCTAATAAATATCCTAAAACTATAAACTTCATTCATACACACATTCATACAGAAATATTTTAAAATTGCATTATTTAAATTTAAACTTTTTGTTTCAAATTTCAGTAGCGTGATCTTCGCAATTATAATTTCTAGAGGAAGTGAATATTTTCAGAATATCAAAACGGTAATCAGACTTTGAAATAATATAACCTAAAAAACATTACAAGCAAAACGAAAGTTATTTGAAAAGAGGACAACAAAATAAAGTTTTTATCATAACGGACACATTATCAAATATTTTTAAGTTTAATTACATAACGACAACATGCGTTGCAACAATAAACTTGTAAACGACGCTTATTTTTTGCATCTAGCAGTGAGAAAATATAGTCGCAATAAAAAAATAGGCATTACGGGCTAACGGCGAATTTTCCAGTTTGAGACGTATGTGTTTTAGAGATATATTATATATACGAAAGCGTTTTTAGGTTATGTAAGCTATAGAATACCTTACTAATTATCGAAGATATGTGGTTGTCCCATTTAAGATTTCTATATTAATTATAATTCCTAGTTTTTTTACTTTATTTGACCATTCAATTTGTTTACCATTAAGAAAAATATTCGCGGAAGTTTCATCAATTTGTGAATTAAGCTTGTGAAAAACAATTGTTTGGATTTTCAACGAGTTCAGTATTAACAGGTTAGATATGGACCATTCAGATAGACACTGACTCTAGATCTTAGTTAAAATTATGTATGATTTGAGCAAAATTTCCAATGGTCCAGGTAAATGGAGTTGGGAGTCATCTGCAAAAAGGTGCATTTGGCTTTTATTCAAAACGTTTAGGAGATCATTGATAAACAACGAAAACAGGGTAGGTCCCGCGACTGTTCCTTTAGTAACACCTTGAATGTTTGTGGACTGATTTTGAAATAATAGAGTTTAAACTGACTGCTTGGGTTATATATATTACTTAAATATGATTTCATAAAATCATTATCATATTGTGAGAATTTTTTTAAGGTTATGTAGTAAAAGTTCGTGATTTACAGATGGAAACGCTTGTGAAAAAACTAACAATTTTATTACCGTTAGAAATGGTTTGTCAAATCCAGAATGAAATGAAAAAGAATATTATTTAGAATTGGTGTGGTGTGTAATTTGGTTTGTTAAAATACGTTCAAAGCTCAAATGCTTTTTTGACAGTGAAGGTATCAAACTATCGGTCTAAAATCTTGTAGGGCTATTGGTGACCTAATTTTTTGGTAAGGGATAAATAATAGAATGTTTCCAAGCGGTGGGAAAAGTGAAAGTGGAGAAAATGTAGTTAAATATATTTAAGATAACAGCAATAATGAGATTTTGGATACACATTTTGAGGAATTTTAGCTGAATTTTATCGGAGCCGACCGTGTCAGATTTAAGGAGGAATGCTAGTAGTTAAAGGACCAGCGAAAAATTATTTTAAATCATCTGGTGAAAGTAGATTTGGTATATTATTTCAGTTTCAGGTTTGGAGCCAAGGTTTGTTATATTTTCCACAACTTTTTGGAAGGCAAATTATTTGCTAATAATGAATTTGAGTATGCTGCTTTGAATCTACGAATTATTTGGTTAGCTGCATGTCGGAGTCTTTTAAAACATTATTTATTAATCGTCGATTTGTCACGCAGATTTTTCACATAGAAGAATAGCATTTGCTACTCTGCAGTCGAACCAAGGCACTGTCATTGCGAATTTTAACCTTTTTATTGGTACATGGTTGTCGAAATGTGTTAAAATGTTCCTATTTAATATATCCAGTTTGTGATCAATTGACGGATTGTAAAATAGAGGCAGCCAGTCTACAGTGTCAGCCGATTCCCAACTAAATCAGGTATATTTATAGAGTTATAGTCTTGGAAGTTAAAGAATACAGGATTTGAAACAGGAGATTTTATTTTACATAAAGAAAAGTTATGGTCAGAAAAAGTAACTATGAATTGTTTAATTGGTGTGAAATAATGGCAAATCTTTGATAAAAGGGCTTTTCCCCAAATTTTCAGGGGAGGTATAGGGAAGTCCCCCTAACAACGTTTGTTTGGGGAGTTTTCGGCGCGTGGCCCCAAATGGGAGATAGGGGGGGTTTAGGTTTGTATATTCCCATATTTGCGGAAAATGTCCCTTTT
>JAAAKO020042572.1:0-11959 GCA_010015015.2 Bolitophila cinerea
TTAGGCGCCATACCTTTGTCGGATAAAGCAGAATTAAATACAAAGCCGCCATTTGAAGAAGCGCATTATTAATATTACCATTATTGTATTGATTGCTTTTTGTTATTTTAGTAAAAACGGCGCAAAGTGCCAAACGAAAATCGCGCGGCAGTGCGCTATAAGAATTTAATGTACTATAGATTAGATTGCTTGTCTTTGGCTTGTTTTTTGCTAATATTTTGCTTATTTTTAGCAAAAACCATGAATTTCTTTTTCCGACAAATGTATGGCGCATAAGTCTTTAAGTGTTAAATACAATACCGCAATATACTTAATGTACTATAGTGTACTGTGTTCAGACTTAGCGTCCAAATGGTGTCCAGACCCAAAGGTTTGTGTATGTGGACTTTTGAGTCTTTGGGACATTAACGTACTCATTTGGCATGTACTGTGTTCAGACTCCGAAAGTTGTCCAGACCCAAAGGTTTGTGTATGCGGACTTTTGAGTCTTTGGGACATTACCGTACGTACGCATATGTTGTGTTCAGACATATTTGATCAAGCTAAGTCTTACAAACATTGGCTGTATATATGCTATTGCAATGTCTTAAAAACACAATACCATTATTTTTAGTCCACAATACAGACACCGGACCCAAAGTGTTTGACGGGTATAGCGCTTATGTCTTATGAAATATTATTGTTGGCGAAGCTGTCTTGGCTCATATGTCTGCTCGTCAGTATATTATCCAAAATTGAAAAATTTAAAACAATATTTTTAAAACACGACAAAAAAAAACAAAAAAAATTAACCGACCCGCAACATTTTCACTTGTTTTATGTGTTTTAAGCAGTCGGTTTTATCGTGTTTTAAATCATGTTCGTGTACTAAACGCATTTTAAAACATACTTAATGTCATTGATATATAAACTATAGTTTATATATTAATGCTTAATGTCAAAATGATAAAATTTAAAACTTTTGACAGCGGTTTCACGCAGTATTGTTTTCGTTAATTGTTTTGTTATTTTGAATTTTTTTATTATAACCAGTTAGTGGTCGTCGACAGAGAAATGAGAAAATGGGAATAATAAATCGCACATCAACTACGCCACCGAAGAAAATAAATAATTGCTGCTTTTCTTGCTTATAATAAGCAATTGGCTCAGCCGGTCACGGCCGCACAGAATAAATGCGCTGTAGTATCAATGGTCAACGGCGGAGAGCAGCTAAACGTGGAAGAGCAGGCATGCATGCATTGAACCTGGAAATTGCCAAGCCATCATCCTCTAATACATTTTGTCGCCCAGTATGTGTCTTGTCTCTCATTATCACTAACAATACACGTGTTTACAATTTAATTGTATCCAAAAAAGTATGACAAAAAAGTGAAAATATTAAAATCGATTTAAAACGTACGTAAAACCTACAAAAACCGTGTTTTACTTTCATCGTGTTTTAGTCGGTTTTAAAACTATTTTAAAACCAATTAAACAAATAAAACCAGTAAAAGTTGCCGATCAAGTAGTTTTATTTCGATCTAAAAAAATTAAAACATGTTTTAATTATAAAACACAATTAAAATGAGTAAAAAATACGGTCGAAAGTGTTATACATTAAAAATACACTAAAAATACGAACAAATATATATTACATGTATATAAAATATATATACTATATATACAGGGTGAATCATGCATCGATAGACAAACTTCGTTTAAGTATTTCTTCTTCTTCAAAGGCGAAACATACAGATATAGTTTTGTCAAAAATTAATTTCCAAAGAAATGGTAGCCATTTGAAAAAAAAAACGGTTTTTGACCGGAACTCATTTATATAAATGTATCTTTTTAGGGGAGGCATGAAATAAACTGTTGCCAAAGAGCAGATTGTGGGAAATTTTTCAAAGATCTATTTTGTCTGTCACCCTTTTCAACAGGACATTTGGCCTTGGTCATGTGGTGGCTTCGACTACCAATATTTAGACCGCACTAATTTTCCAGGATTTTCATGTTCATGTGCTTTCATGTGCTTTGATTGGTTCAAATACAATTAGCCTAAACTTAAGACGATATTTGAGTCAGACCACATAAATGTACATGCCTGGAAAAAAAATGGAAACTTATCTTGCTCAAAATACGGATTCAGAAGTATGCAACCGCTACAAAGGCATTCTCGTTCAATTTAACAAATACTTTCATCGGACGATCACGATTGACTTCTTGACAGTTGGCAACAATTAAAATTATCTAATTATATTTCCAACCAAAGTAGGCAAAATTTTAAATAAATAAAAAATGTATCAATAAATTAACAAAAAATCCAAAATATAGCAATTTTTTAAAACTTATATTTAACGAATTTACAAAAAAATAATATTTTTAATGAAACTGAATATAGGGGATCATTTTAATCTTGTTTTATTAATATGTTATAGTTTCCTATTTATATGTCCACCACTGTATATACGAGTGCATACCGATGCAGAAATATAACGTCTGAAAAGAAATCGTTCAAGAAAACTGTGTCAACGTCGTCGGCGACGCGACACAACGCAACGCAACGCAGCAGCTCAAGTACCACAAGAACGCGCACCCGATTTCTTGACCAAATGACCAACGAACCATTTCCAATTACGGTGTTCTGTCAAATTGATTTTAGTCAAGTAGAGTATAAAACACACAAACACACACACACATACAAACACATATATATATACAAAAGAATGTTTATCTAGCTCTTAATATAAGCGTATATATTCGAGTACATATATAAACACACAATAAAATATATACATATTTTTGTATAAGTGAACCGGTATAACCTACCTTATATAATTATCGTATTTAGATACTCATTACACGTTGCAATAAACTTGATTTTCGTAATCCAAATTCGTATTGTTGAATGCGAGTGACTTTATGTTTAAAATAAAGTACAAGTACACAAGTCACAAGTACAGAAAAGGCACACATTACCGCTATAATTTAAACTATAAGTATAACTAAAACAAATAGTACATTCAATGCATAGCTGCGTATTGTTACAACAATTATGGCATATCAAATATATACTATATATATAGTTATATATGTATTACAATTACAAAAATAAACTGTGTCAATTCATAAAAACCAACATGTAATCGCTGTTCGTGTGTGTGTGTGAGCGCATTTAAGGCGCATTCAAGTTTGTTGCGCTCGAGCACAAGAGTGACACATCGCATATTTTATTGAAATCTTTCGAGATCTGCACAAGGTGTGTGCCTTTGGCTGTATATATATATATATATATATATATATTTATCATATAGGTACAAGTGCACGTGAGTGCGTGCTTGCGTGCTTGCGTACGAGTTTTGGGCCTACTTTCGAGGGCTTTTCTCACACCGGGAGAAAGTTTTGTGGCCGATGAAGTGCATATACAGTGTATTTACATATGTATTTTTGGGGAAATACAACTTTTGTGGATAATGACCTTAAGCGAGCCTCTTAAATTTATCTGTGTAATATATTTTAAGTATACATACTTAATATTTCACATAAAGATTAAATTGCGATGAAAGAAATGTGTTTTTTTAAATGTATAATTATATTATTGGCCAGTCAGTGGTGTTTGAATTTACTAGGCTTGACTCTCATAATTAATCGGACTGCTTTTTTTCGGTTATTTGAAAAATTAAGTATATACTCTTGGCTGTGCGTTTTTTGGACTACAATTCTATGAGATACTAGCTAAGCCAGGTGCGCAATGCTTCGTCTCTCAATAAATAAAAATTGCTTTAATATGAATATTGGTTGAATAAGAAATTAAAATATATTATATTGATTTTAATATCAATATTTTAATGCGTAATGCGATTAACATTATATTTAGTTTTCCATTTGGTTTTATATTTTTAGTTGGAGTAAAACATATTTTTGGTTGATATTTTGTAATGCTAGTGGATAAAAAATATTACAATGGTAATGGTTTGTTTAAATGGCAGTAATGCCCCAAATTATACTAAGTCAAAAAATGGTAATTTCCTGAAATTTACACTGAATTTTTTCTTTAGCAATGCTATTAAAATTAAAAATTCTATGGTTCGATTTAAAAAAAAATCTGTCCGAATCATCAAACCGTTCCGGATCGATATTACGATCTGAATAAAAAACGGTCGAGCCATATTTCGAATCAAAATAATGGACAGATTTAGAGAATCAAAAATTGGTGAAATTGCCAAGATTTAAAAACTGTCAGGTTATAAGATCGGATCGAATAAAAAAACTGTCAGGATCTAAAACGGTACATCAGAAGTGTAAATACTATTTACTATTACTATTATTATTTTACATAAAATGTAATTATTTAAATAGAAGAAAAAGTAAATTGTTTAAATTTAAATGGCTGTAAAAATATTAAACATTATGTCAAAAATAATGTAAAGTTAAGTCTCTTGAGAATAACGCACAAACCAGTACTGAGTTAACGTGTTCCCAATCGTGATTCGGTCAATCGAATCATTCGGCCAAACGTGATTCGGCCAATCGTGATTCGTCCAATTGATATTCGGCCAATCGTAGGAAATTAGTTTTTTAGCATATACATAAAGTTTAAGGAACAGCTGGTATTTAAAAAAAAAATTCTTCAAAAACATACTTTCTTTGCTGATTTTTAAAATATTAGAAAATACAAACGGTGTTTGTTGGTAATGGTTTGATTAAATGGCAGTAATGCCCCAGAAAGAAAATGACTGATGACAAAATTATAATGTAACAATTATTTATAATATTAAAAAGCCTTTAATATATAAAAAACATTTAAGAATTCTAATTCGACAGTTCTTCTTATTATATACATGTTGCTTCATAATATATTTAAGATCTTAGATGCTTCAATATCTTTACGCTTCAATTATATATTTATAGTTGCAAGTTACACTACTCCAGCCTGTGTTAATGGCTTAAAATAGCTTTTTAAAGTGTCAACGACCTCTACAGTTTGCCTTTCTTTTTATTGGGTCAGACCACTCCTACATTTACATTTGTTTTTCATAAACATAAACAGAATCTAAAAAATTGATTAATTTTGTTCATGATAAATTGACATTCTTTAGTTTGTAGTAAAAAAGAATCTATATTTTGACTTCTTAACGAGCTCCTAACGGTGTTGGGTTAATTAGGAAATCATCCGAGAGTTGTACAGTTCGGGTGTACAACTTAAAACGGTGGCGGACGAACCTCTAAAGAAGGTCACCGGCAGCGTGAGGGTCCCAGTTAGAGTGGACGACCGAGAAACCCGCTTGGTTGGAAGCGGCAAGGTAGCAGCCCTACATCTAAACTAGACCCCAATGGGCTAATAATCTGTTCTGTCAAAAATAATATATTACAAAATCACACAACACTCGGATGCGGACTGGAAACACGGTAACGATCCTTGGCTATATAAACACCGGACAGGAGTTGTGTTTGGAACGTCAGAACACTGTTTGCGGATGGGCGCCGCGAGCAGGTTCTTAACGAAATGAGACGGTACAAGCTACACGTTCTTGGACTGAGCGAGACTCGGCTTAACGGTTCTGGAGAACTGGCCAAGTCTGACGGTTACACAATATTGTTCTCTGGTAGAGCATCCCATGAAACAAGATGCCGCGAGGGTGTTCAGATTGCTCTATCTTGCCAAGCCAAAGCTAGTCTGATTTCCTGGCCCCATATTTCGGGGAGGATCTTGACTGCAAGTCTGAGAACGAAGATACGTAACGTCACGCTCGTCCAATGCTACGAGCCATCGGACCTCACGGACCTCACGTCCAAACAAGAGTTCTATAAAAACTCTTGGCAACCCTCGCTGTTATTCCCCGCGCTGACATCATTGTCACTCTTGGGGATTTTACCACCAAGATAGGGTCAAACAACGAAGGGTTGACCCATGTTATGGGAAGGCATGGTCTGGGCGAAATTAATGAAAACGGCAATTTACTCGTTGAGTTTTGCAACTCGCAACGACTAGTAATCACCGGAACATTATTTCCCCACAAAAAATGCCCCAAAGTCTCATGGGTCTTCCCTGACGGTGAGACAGAGAACCAAATAGACCACTTCGACATTTCCAAAAAATGGCGAAAGTGTTTATTGGACGTGACGAATAGGCGCGGAGCCGACAACATCGATTGCTTCACTCTCTAGACGTTGTTAGACTAAAAATCCCTGAGGTCAAGCATCGATTTTGCAGGGAGCTGAAGACTAGAGTAGCATTGGTAAACAGCAATCGGTAGCAGCAATCCAGCACTGTCTGGATGGTGGGAAAGCATATGTAATGATTTACGCAGCAGTGGAGATGGGGTCGTTGGAGTACGGCAAAGAGGAAGAGAACACTGGGTTTCTGACAAGTAATGACGCCTTTTTACTTAGAGTCCTGAATTGAAAGTAAAACTGTCCGGCGCCAGGCTCAGGCGCCAAAAATAGGAAGTCAGTGCTCAATATACCTCGATGCACCGTCTCGTAAAGAGAAGTATAAGACGCGATATAAGAAGACAGGTCAGCGGGCTAGCAACAGCAGCAGAAGCCGCAGTTAGACTGGGGAGACATGAGGAGCTCACAAACCGCAAATATAACACGAGACATCCCGTTAAAGATGCCAGCGGTAATCCATTGTCTATGGATGGTGAACAGCCCAATAGATGGAGAGAGCACTTTCAGAAAGTGCTCAACAGCGAGCTAGCGCAGAACACCACTGAGCTGTTCATCCTTGCCTATATCCAAAGGGCCCCCTAGTCGAACTGAAGTAACTGCTGCAATATCTAGCCTAGCCTTCGGCAAAGCTGCCGGAGCAGACAATATCCCGATAGAACTCGTCAAAGCGGATGCGTCACTTTCAATGGAGATCCTGCTCTCCATGCTGGTTCAAGCATCGGAGGATGAGTCGATTCCAGGTTCATGGAAATGTGGAATCATCATTAAACTGCCCAAGATAGGCGACTTGGGCAGTTGCGATAACTGTCTGCTGATCGTGGTCTACAAGATCCTGGAAAAGATTATTCTCTCGAGGGTACAGTTCCATATCGAAAAAACCCTGCGACGCCAACAAGCAGGGTTCCGTATGAGGTATTCGTACATAATAGATCACATAAAAACCCAAAGGATCGTTATGGAACAATCAATCGAGTACATCGGTCGCCTGTGTATGCAAAGTTCGTCGATTTCGAAAAAGCTTTTAATAGTCTGTCGACGCTACATACAGCATCAAAATGGATAATTATAAAAACAAAAAGATAAGTTATAAAATAAATAATAAAGATATTCACCTGGAATATTACGAGAAATAAAATTATTCTTTCAAAGCCGCTCTTAACCGTATGCATAAATATGGTGTTGTACCAAAGTCAGAGCCCTTACTGAAACTTTATTTCCAACCTATATTTTATTTAATTTATATTTTTATAACTTTGATAAAATCTATAACGCCTCCAAAAGTTGGAAAACCGATAAATACTTTTGGGTCATTGATGTGATTGATTTTTTAATTCAAACGCAATCTATTGGTTCAAATGGCAAAATCATCAAAAAAAAAACAAAAAAAAATAATTGAATAAAATCTTCTTTTTTCCTTTTTTTGATAAAAAAATTTCAGCGTGGAAGGCCTGATGTCTTAAATATAATGTCCCAACACGAATTTCATAATTGTTACGTGGCCATCACTTCTATTTTTTCCTAAAAAACATTTCTTGAGATTGTGACCACACATATTCATCTCCAAGATAACTGTACAAACTGAAATTAGTAGGTCTCTAATTTGCCTAATTTTATACTTCCGATTGACACATATTTTAGCAATTCAGAAATTCAAAGTTATTCCGACTCACCGAGCGCATAAACGGGCTTATCATATTTCTGTAAGACAAACACATATACACACACACAAACACACACACACACAAACATGCACACGAATACACACACCAAAAAAAACAAACATAAACGAATGCCCGATACGATATCTTTGTGGAATTATTCTGTTGTACCTAATGTACGTGTATGTTTGTATTTATGAATGTATAAACGCAATACCAAGCCATAGTTTGCATAAATGCATAATTATGCTGTTTATGCTGTATTATTTATATATATGTATAAACTGATGTGCTATTAATGCTATTCTGATCACGCTCGCGCGCTTTAGCATTATCGCAGCGGCAAAGAAGCTGACAACAACACACATAATAAATATTATATGCAGATAAAAGTACCGCGCGCGCGCCGAGCATCGATAATATCATAGTATGTGTGTGTGTGTGTGTGTGTATACGTTGCGTTACCGTGTGTCGCCGCCATCGCCATCGTCGTGAATTCCAAAGACCTATTGGCTTATGGAATGCGCCAGCCACCTTAAATAGCATATTCAGCGGAAATACTTTTACATATCGAGAATGTAACATTTAGACTCACAAGCACGCGTGCGCGCGCGTCTGACTTAACTTTCAAGTTGCGCATGCGCGCCCGATGCGCTGCTGCGCCAAGCATTGCACCGTGTTGCACCGTGTTGCGCCTGCCGTGCCGCGCCGGTTGCATAACACTCACACATACATAAACGCATATACATAACATGCAGTATGTGCAGTATATGTGAAAAAGTGCATGTGCAATTGACGAAATAAATCAAAGACAAAAAAACGTACCTTTTCTATTTTTCCAGTGTCTCTTGTACAGCCAGAAAACGAGGAAGCCAACCAGGCAGACACCAACGATTGTTCCGAGCACTGCTCCAGCGATGTCACCGCCGCCATAGCAAGCCGGTGAGTCCATCCTTGATTACACGTTACAGATTAATCTGTCCGTTCGCGTGAATACGTTATCGGAACTGGTGATCTGGTCTTAAGTCTTCAGTTCTAAAAGTGCTGCTTCTCTGTTCTTCGGTTCTGATCTCTCTCACTCAGCAAGACATTTTTCGGGGGTGATCACGTCTGCGTTCGGTGTTTTGTCTCGGATTCGTGCTGCGTATCTCTGGATCAATCTGTAAAACCAAGAATGTCGAGAATAAATACAAAAAAAAGTGTTTTTCGTTTTAATTAAATGTCAACTCAATTTTGATAGGTATATATATAAATACTCCAAAAAAGGTATACGAATTCATTATAATTATATTTCTGTTTTTAGTCATGTAGGCGTTATAAGGATGAGAATATTAATTATCACTTTACATAATCTCGAATTGTCACATCAGACAGAATGATAATGAGCTTATGTTTACAATGGAAAAGTAAATACAATTGCGTGCTCGCGCTATTGTTTTTGCCAAAAACGACATAACACATACACGCAAAAACACACACTCACATACACACAGGTGTATCTTAGCACACCTGTTGCACATGTCCGCGCATTTGTTTATATATCGGCATACCGCTCGAGTAATTTATAGTATAAACATAATTCTATAGCACATTTTGCATTGAATGTATAGAAATTATATAAAAGAGTTGGAGAATCACGTTATTATTGTATACGTTTAGATTATAGAACATCGTAATCTATAATTATTGTTTATTATTGGTTAGAGTTTTTTATGCTTGTTTAAAATATGCCTGCGCAATTGTAAATTTCAACGATAATATAAACACGCGGCATAGAATACTTATATAAATGCATATACAAATTTATTTTTGTATACATATATGTATTTTTAATTTGTATGAATATATGAATGCGTTATCCGGAAGTAAATACGCAAACGCCGTTATTGACAATTTGCGCGCATAGTTTGCGGCGCAGTGTATGCTTATTATGCGTAAGACGTGCGTCTATGTCTATGCCTTTTGCAAGTACACGCACAACGCACATTAGAAAGGTTCTAACTATTTCTACCGATTAACTATTAATAACGGTTTATATAATGTTATAGGTACATTATAATATAGATATAGTGCGGGTGCGAGCAAATCAGACACGTGTATGTATTATCAATAAAAAAATTGTGATGACAGGCGACGTTGCCATATTTTTATAAAACATAAACGGCATTTAAGACTGTTCTCAAAAACATATATGAGATGGTTAAATATTAAAAAAAAAAACAAAAAAATATAAAAATAGGCATAAAATAAATCGCTCTTCAAAAAATATATGTGCTCACCGAAAAAAATGTAATTTTTGATTTTTTAGTAAACAAAAAAACAAGATGGTTTTAGATTTTCTATTTTTTGATAATTTTTTAAAAGTATTTTGAATATGCTTCATTTATGTTTTGTATTTTAACATATCTTATCAAAGTTTGCTGAAAAATTTGAAATCGTTAGAAAAGAAATCAAATGTATTGTAATATTTTATTTATATTAAAATACTGCTTAATTAATACTTAATTAATAATTAAGTATTACAGAAATAGAAACAGCTAATGAAGAAAATAATATTTAATTATTTTGTGAGAAATCTATAACAACGTCATATTTTGAGTCTAAAACGTCCCAACGTCATTTTCGCTTGAAATCGTCAAAATGACGTTAAAACGTCCAATATGTAAACGCTGAGACAGGCATTGTTTATGAATTCCATTTTTAAAAAGCCAAATCTTGGGGTAATATTAATAAAAATTAAAAAACAAATTTAAAACTAAAAACCAGAAATTGATACACATTTTCTTTATAAACCTGCTTATAAAAATGTGGTAAGAAATGCAAATGAAAAACTATCAAATAAACGAAATAATTGACGTGCTTCACCTTGAAAATTATCGTGAAGACCATTTTTAACACCATATACGAGATTAGCGCACCGAAAACAGTATACAAATTTGTATGGCTTAAAGATGTCTTGAATACATATTTTTTTCTGTTTTTTTTTTTTAAGATTTAAAAACAATTCAAATTTCATAACAACATTTTAAGATTTAAAAAAAATATATAATTGATTATATTGAAGGAAAAAATGTTTAATATTCTACACAAGGGCCGTTCATTGTCCAATCTAAGTCCCTTCATGAGCCATTTTTAGGTCCCGTATAAGAAATTGAAAAGGTTTGGTTCGAAATCACATATTTTTAAAATAATCTAAAAATTAACAAAAAATTAATCATACAAAACATAATGTAAACAAAAAATAAGGGCGGTTTTCCTAATCAAAATAAGCAAGCAAAAAACGAGCAAAAATCGAGCAAAATACAAGTAAAAAACAAGCAAAAAACAAGCTAGGATGGTGCTAAATCTTGAATGGTCCCAAATGCTAACATCAATGCTAAGCGCAATGCTAAAAAATGTATTTATTTGAAATGACATTTTGTTGATTTGTCACGATGATAGATTGTCATATGCGATAGCAATGTACCCATAGGACATTTCATTTTTTACAACTAATTGGCATTGATTGAGCTGTCAATTGTGTTGTTATTTGAATTTGAACACTCAAAATGGTTTTAAAGAGAGGTGGGAAACGAATGCTGACGAATTTAATGTTGACCCAATCGGAATTCCAGGCTTTAGTTCATTTCGAGTAGGCCTGAGATTTGCGCTGGTTTTGAGGGGTTCGCCAGTGTAAAATAAATGTATGGCGATCAAGGCCTGAATAATACACTGTATTTCAGGCCTGGAATTTCGATTAGGGAGTGTATGGACGCAGATTTTGTCTATCTGTAGTGACGCCGACGGAGAAAATCACGTCAAGTCTGTTGACAGATGGAGAAATCAGACAGTTTCGCCTTGATCACTTAAAAGCCGACAGCCAACCTTGAGATTTTAAACTAGAAAATCTCCGTTTCTGCAACCGTCACTGCAGACGGAGAAACGTACGGTTTTTATTTTTTTTTATAATTTATCAAGGGCTATTCATTAAAAATAATTTGGAAGTCCTATACGAAGTCATTTAATGTTAGCTTTATATATTAAATTCTTTTATCCCTGAAAGAGACTGGGCGGTTAGAAAATGATTCCTATTGTGGGCCAGGGCCTTTATCGCTGGCCAACTACTTCCAGTTTTTTTCAGATCTCGGGAAGCGGTTCTCCTCCAAGTT
>JAAAKO020042583.1:0-11959 GCA_010015015.2 Bolitophila cinerea
TGACCTCTGTCACTCAAACAACATGGCCGCAATGAGCTATCAAAGTTCGAGCGTCCCTATTGGAAAACCCTTTACATTGCTAAATTGCAAAAGTAAAGGAAAGGATTATGCAGTTCTATCTTCTATCTTTTCTATCTTTTAACACAAGTAAGCATTCTTGTGAGCAGTTAGATTCAATCGTCACGATTTGATGTATGTTTGTTTTGCAAAACTTTTGATTCCATAATTAATGAGCTATTGTTATGCTTACATTAATTGTTAATGAACTGAAACCAAAAAAAAAATATATTCATGGTTTTTAATACAAATTTGTTATACACATTTTTTAACAAGACTCGATTTAGAAGACTTGATAAATGTTAACAAGAGTTGTGAGCAAAATTGCGTCATAAGGCATCCAATAGTATTTAATCAAGTTCAAGTCAAATTTGTATTTTGTTATAAAAATCGGTTAATTTCCAAGTACAAAATCAGTAATGAAGTAGTCTGACGGGACGACCATTAAGTTGTACGAAGTTAATCATAAAGGCACTTAGGAAATTATAATATCTATCTCTCTCAAACTCAATCTCATATATTGATTATAAGATTTAAAAAATAAAATGTATATATAATACGTGAGAACGTTTAAGGCATCGTTTCAGCAAATATTAGTGTCAAGTTTCCAGTTGCGGTAAAACCTGGTCAGTGTATTTATCTAAATCTTCACATACAAGTTTTTTGAGGCAACAAACAAATTTTTTTTAATAAAACAAACAACAAAACACAGACAAAGTTAATAAACCGCAAATATATGTGTCGATTTGAATTAAACAATCATAATATATCATTTGTTATAAAATCTCCATATAATAATAAAATAAAGTCATGTGTGCATGTGCATGTGCATGTGCATGTGCATATATACTTCAAAATTATAGCAACCAAATACGATTAACTTCCAAATCAATCAAAATAACGCTAATCTTTTAATTGAAAAGTATAGTTTGTAAAATGCATGAGTATTTTATCTAACTATAATTTTCAATGTAATGGAATCGCGGTTTAAGAAGTCAAATTAAATCGTGTTCACAGGGTGTATCATTTATTCTTTCTGTTTTTGTTGTTGTTTTTAATTTGTTACTTTATGAATTTATGTTCATTATATTTAAAAAAAATCACCTTTATATATAATCGTATATAAATAAATACATGAACATTTTACATATCCATATATTATTATTTATTTTATGTAATATTATCAGCTTCCCGTGTTGAATGTTTTATTTGATTTTTAATTTAACCGCATGGTAATACGCTTTATAATAATGTACATATATGTATATATAGTTTATAATACTTACACTTACATATATTGTAAATTGCATTCATTCAGAAATTCAAAATACATATTTTGCGGTAAAAAATCGTGTGAAGGCTTCTTTTGTCGGAGCTTTGTTTTTATGTGGTTTTCACTCAATATATATATATATATATATATATATATATATATATATATAATAAACAAACTTATTGCACAATTGATTTGCATAAATCTCCAGCCAGAGTCAACATTGTTCTTCTGCAAATTATCTGCTCAGAAATCGTTTTTTAGTTATTTCTTTATAAATTTATATATATATATATATATATAATGTTTATAAACAATCAAGAAGAATGTTCAGACTTTAGGAATTAAATTTAAGTCCGATTCAGAATACTATCTCTATAATAATTATTTGAATGTGCAGTTATGCGCAAATATATCGTACCTAATTTCAATTTAATTCGATTCAAGATTATTGTGAATATACAGTATAGGAAAACCCATATTGGTATTTTGTTAAGTCACTGTATCCAAGTTTGTACCATAAACATATGTAAAGTTTACGAATATATATATATATATGTTGTATATAATACTTATAATGTATGTATTATATGTGTAATGGTTACATTGTGCGGATCAATATGGTAATCATTTATCATATTTTTTTTATCTAACACAATTAAATATTTACCTTCACATATTTTAAATTATTTTAATAGTATCTAGAATGTAAGTACATACTTTATGATAAAGTAAATTTATTTATTTAAATAAAGCAAATATTTTAAGTAATTTCTAATGTTCCACTTAGTCAATTAGACACATGACTTATTTATATTATATTATAATAAAAACGGCAAATTTTTTGCATAAAAAAACAATCACACATTTAATTATTTTTAAATTTTACTGAAATACTTCCTTTGTGGAAACTTTATGTGAACCAATACGACTAGTTATGTAAGTAATTGAATTTCGCTCCATGCTATCATGCATTTATTTTTGTTTCTCAGCTCTTGTTAACATAAAACATATATAAATACATATGTATAAATGTATATGTGCTCGTATGTGTATATAATATTGTATATGTATTAGTTTAACCGGATATAATTACAATTGGTTTTTGTGCACGGAACAAAACAAATTGCAATTTACAGTTCAGTATGGTCTCACTATAAACTAATACATTATTTGTACAATTTATGTACACATATGTAATATATGTATAAAATGGAGCAGGTTGAATGAGATTTTGTTTAAACGTATTAAAGCGAGAAAAGTAAAACCTCAAGTCTAAACAAAATTATTTTCGATTCTAAACCACTGAAGCACTGAAGCACTGAAGCACTCCACCAGAAAACACTTTCTCGGTCCAATGATTTAAAGCTGTAAAGCACCTGCGATAATATATTTTATAACAGAACCGATGGAATTTATAGAAAATTAGAAATTACTTAGCAAAATGTATCAGTCCATCACTATATGTAAAAACCAGGTGTGAAAAAGAAATTATATTTAAGCCGTACAGTAAATGGCCAAAATTTATAAACCAACATTAGTTTTTAATTGAAACAATACATTTTATAAAAAATAAATTGTTTTTAATAGATTAGCTAGATCTAAGACCAATTAGTTGTCTATACATTTGTAATATTAACCAACATATTAAAAAGAGAAAAAAGTGTTGATTTAATCTCAAGTCAACTGTTTTCCTAAAAATATTTGAGACTTATTTTTAATTACTGACAATAATGCACTGGCGCTCTGTGACATATCGACAAGATTTATTCCTAAGTTTAGGTCACTTGAGAATACTGTACAAAGCTTGTTTCGACAAAATTTGCGAAGTTATTTAGGTTTGTAGCATCCCCTTTATATCAGTGAGTCAATGACTCTGATTTTGAGTTTTTTCTGAAACTATAATCAATAAAAGTGTTTATTAGTGTTTTATAAGTCGACCACTTTTAATTTGCGGGTATCTGCTCCTACTAGGACTGGCGATTTGCACGCCATAAAGTATACTAAATACATTTTAAAAACATATTTATATTTAAACATCAATTAATATATCAATGATCGGACGATATATCTAACTGGCTTGCTATAATAAATTTTGATTGATGTCACCTTGGGAATAGCCATGATTTAATTCTAGTATCACGGCAACCTATTTAAGCTTAACGGTAAAGAAAAGTTGGTCATTAATTTGAAATTGTATCGAAACTAATTTAAATAATTTAATCTCAATTCATCCACTCGTTTTATTTTTATAAAATACTTTACATCTATTTTTTACTGATCAAGCTGAAACTTAGCACTTAAAGAAGATGGGTGACAGGCAAAATCTACCTTGTAATTCAATACTTAAATTTTATTCATTAAACTTACTTTTTTTTGCATAAACAAAATTGATTGTTTTCCTTGGGTCAGTCTGTGAGCCAGAAACTTTTATTAAAATAAATGTATGCGACTCGCGGTTGCATTAGAAAAACAAAACGGATCTGTCATGAAAGATATCCTAATTGAGCCGACTAGCGTACACATATGTCGCAGCTTCGGCAAAGTTCGTTTTGTGGTTCGTACTGCGTTTGAAATATCATGCAACACTGTAATTTTATAAAAACATGTGCAACACTAAAATAATTTCAGAGTTCGAACATTTTTTTATTGTCTACATGGCGATTTCGGCTAGCAATGTTGGGCATGCGATAGTGTCCAAAAAATCAGTTTTTTATCTTAAAAAAATATTATCAAACAAAAAATGTTGAGGTGGGTATTTCCAATTATTTAACGATGATAATCCGGTAATCCGGTAGAAATAAATTTGTGAATAGCGGTTTTCTAAAAACAATACTTTAAAAAATACATTTTTAACAAAGATGTATATAGATACGAATTGAACGATTCGAAATAAAGCATGCTTAGTATTCGGAAGAGTCGATCACTGGGTGGCGGAGATTGTATTTAAAATATTTATTTATTAAAAATATAAACAAAAATTATTTAAATTACCATTTAGCAACTACGTCTATGGAATGTACAAAATAATAAGAATAACATGACTACTTGACAAAAAATATTTGCTTCACATGGTTTCATACAAAAATTGCGTTAGGTGAATTCTGTGTATTTCTGTAATTAATAAATATAATATATAATATTTAAAAAAAACTTTAACTGTCATCAAATCATGGAAATAAAATAATAAAATAAAACTAATTAAATTTTAATTTAAGATTATAATATCTTTTATGGTATGTAAATTGTACATGACCGTCAATTAAATAAAATTTACACAATTTATTATTAAAGCTTAGATTAGACGATCCACGTTTGCCGAGTTTGGCACGTGAATTCTCCATGTTTTTGTAACGCATTGTCTAATATAGGTAAATTTCTGCCACGCGTACGCGCGGGTGTAAACATGCATATAAGCACGTTACATTTTTTGAATTAACGCGCTTCGTGTAATATGGTTGAATGCGTCATTCTTTGTAAATTGCGTGTTCTGCCGCGTTCAATTGTCACGAACAAACAAATAAAAATACAATCACAAAGAAACAGCTCTGATGCCTAAACGTTCACAAGCGCAAACGGTCAAGTGCACGACTGGCGCATAAAAATAGGTAATGTTTTATAAATATATTGAATTTATTATGCGCCAGTAATAATGGTAACGTTCGCGCATATGAACGTTAGAGCATTTGATTTTCTATACAGTGTTCGATGATTTTACCTTTTAATCCCTTTAAATTTAATTTGTTTGCTTATTTGAACGTTCGCGCTTGCGTAATTTACCGAGCATGCCTAATCGGCGTTTTGCTGAGTTTGTCACACACCTGCTAATTGTTGTCAGCAAATGTTGGCAAATCTTGTGTGTTATTTTTTTAACGCATTTTCAGACCAATCACACGATTATCGGACAAAAAATTGAAATTTCCTGTAAAATAACTTTTTTGAAATACCAAAAAAGAAGGAGGTTTTCTTATATGTCAATGGCTTTCTAATACAAATAATGTTTTTTTTTTTGATGTTAGTTATTCAGAAAACATTTTTTTTAAATTCGTATTAAACCATTTTGGAAAATTTCCTGTAAAACTTCTTTTTCACCAAATAAAACAAGGTGAGGATGTCATTTCCAATTATATATATCTAATAAAAATAATTTAGCTGTTAACCGTAGCCATTTAAGCATAACTTTGGAGCATATGTCAAATAAATATGTTTTGCAATTAGTAAAATAAATATATAACCAAACAAAAAAAAATTGAGGTTGGCAATTCTAATTGTTTATCAATGGCTGGCTTTTCATTAAAAATCATTTTGAGGTAGATGTAAAGCATATTAAAAAGCCATTCAGCAAAATAACTTCTTACAAAACAGAACAAAATTGAGGTGAGCATATGTAATTAATTAGTTATTGATGACTATTTATTAAAAATAATTTTGTAGACGTCCGTAGCCGATTGAAATAGCTTTTGAGCATATGTAATAATATGTGGCTGTGAACGTGTGGAAATACCACACGCTCGTATAATATCGGCACAATCAGCCTGTGGCACGCTCGTAGCTGAAACGCGCCATTTTACTCAAACACGCCACCATTGCGCATTTAAATGCCACGCAAAAACGCGGTAAAAATGCCACGTTCAAGCCTTTTTAAAACATTTTCCACGCGAATGCCACGCGCGTAAATGTGTCATCGCACGCACCGTCTAATCCTTTAATTTTTTTTACGAGTATAAATTCTATATATTCTATTTGCAGAGTGTTATAGCAAATAAAAACTAAATATTTAGTACGATCATATTTTTTAAAAATATTTAATAATGTTTCGAATAATTCCAAATAATAATAACTATTTATTTAGTACAAATTTAAAAGACATTTGAATATTTATTAAATTATTATTATTTAATACCGAATTATTATTATTTTAAATGTCTTCGAAACACAAATGCTAATAATTATATTTAAGTAATAATTATTATTTATTTAGTATTTCTATGAGCATTCAATATTTTTCATATTAAAAACCACTTGATTTTTGGATCTATTTATCAGTGCCCAAATTATTATATTTTTTTAACTCATTTGCCGATATATGACGTCACATATGTACTATGTATAAAAAGCCACACACTGATTTTATAGTTATTATATAAAGTTATTCCCGTGTGCTTCTGCATTAATAATAAACCTATTTTAACGTGTATGTATAGCATATATTTTATATTATTAGATCGTTACAATTATTTTCCTGAAATTCAATAGTAATTTTTATTCTTTTAGATGTTTCGTTGCAGAGCTCAAGCCAATTTTAAAGGATATATTCTAATCTTACTGATTCCCTTCCGGGCATAGGCTAATCTTAATGAAAGTTTCCCAATTTATAGAAATCTATAATTTATATGATACTTCATATAAATATAAAAATAAGCTTATTTAAATATTGTATTTATTAAAAATTATGTGTTTTTTTTTGGTAGGTGAATCTTTCTGACTCTAAATAGTATTATGCACAATTGCACACAGTAATATTGTTAAGATATATACTGTACGAGATATAATTTCAATAATATACAACGTTCAGATTATACTTCGTATACTCAGAAAAGTATGTATGTCATAAATTTTGAGGACGTACTATTTGTCTTCAAAAGGCGATTTAAAATCTTATGTAGCTACATAATGCTTATAATGCATGTAAACGTGTAAAATACTCTTATGTAACTTTAAGCAGCACGCCAGCTCCTCTCCACGTATGTTTGTTCCGTCTTTGGTCTTCGGTCTTCGTGTGTACTCGTAGATATATAGACTAAAATGTTCGCCTTGTACCATGTTGCAATTTATCAATGTTTAGTAGTTTATAATTTGTATTTGTCATAACTTATAAACGTATACACAATACACATGTTCGTTACAAGCATATATGCATCATATATGTATTATATTATGTTTATTAAAGTTTTGCGAACAAGGCAATCACATACAGTTTTGATTAAATGATATGATAATGTTTTCGATATTATTTGCATGTGTAGAATATTATGCATAATATGTAAATAATTTATTCTCCATTATCCAGGTGCCATTTATAAAAATGGTAATCTTTGTTGTTTTTTTTCTATTTCTAGATTAATAAAGATCCAAGAGAAAATCGTTCTAATACTTACCATGATTCGTATTACAAATAACATACATATGTTTGAAAACTTACTTGTTCATATGACGACATGTATACTCGTACATATTTTTTTTTATTATTGTATTTAATTTATGAATAAGGGTTATTTGTATGATTGTATCATTTATGTAAACAACCAATTCGACATATTTATGCATTCGTATTCATTTCATTAGGGCTTGGTTACAACATAGTTTTCGCCGGTGTATGATAATGAAAGTCTAAAAAAAAAACAATGTATGTAATTACCTATGTGTATTTACCAAATATGTTTTATGTAAATATACTCATATTACATTTTTTTTATTGTTTCACATTTGTTTTTCCAATTTGTGTCGAAACTATTATTTATCGTACACATAACATCTATACAATTACATTTTCATTAGTTTACCTTTTTTTTATTAAATCAATTTATATATTGGTATTGTCCTATATAAAACTATTGGGTATACGTAGTATAATGCATTTTATATGCAAATGTAAACGTTGATATATTTTGGATTTTAATAATATTTATAAAGGATATGTTTTTCTATAGTTTACACACGTAATTCTTTGATTGATTGATTTTTATGTTTTGCATATATCCATCTACACAGAGTGAATGATTATTATATTTATTAAAATCACAAGTCTGTAATTTATTTCCGGCTTAAATATTGTTTGTTAAATTAAAAAATACAATCATATTTATGCACTTTAACTTTGGGCATCTTTGATAATTTGTCTGTTTTATTTGGTCCGCATCGTCCTTCTTATATTTGGTAGCATTGGGAATAACGTAATAATCACAATTGGGTGCGTTGGGCATCAACGATGAATTGAACGATAGAAAAAAATATGAGAAGTTTTGAAGATTTGTTAAGAACAACCATTTTTTCCCATATTTTTTGCTAATAAATTGATATCGATAAATAATGCTCACCTCAACTTTTTTTGTTTGGTAAGTAAGTTATTTTATACAAGATGGCAAAAACATGTTGTTTTTGTTTTCGAATATAGTCATCGTGTAACGATACGTTACATAGAATGATGCTCGGTGGCAAGAGATACAACCGTTTCACCTTTGGTGACATCTGCCAATGGATCCTCGCGTCAACTAAGTACGTAGAAAGAGGGAAAATGTCAATGTCAAGCGTCCATCAGATGATGATTCTCTCATTCCAGTTAGAGTCGAAGGCTCATTAGTTATTATATTAAAACAAAATACTGTAAATTAATAATTAAACAATAGAGCATATTACGAACGAACGTATAAGTTATTAAATAAAATAATTGGTTTGTATATATTATATTATTATTTTCAATAAATAAATATGTTTATAGGCCATTACGCTTTACGGTCGACGTGGAGAAAAGAAAAAAACATAGATTTTTATTTGACAAAAAAATTTGGGGCTATAATGGTAGAATATTAAGAGCATCAATATTTGTATTTTCGTCACTGTGCATTTTGTTGTTTTTTTTAAATAAAAAAAAATAATATACTTAATTTTTTTTTTTTAATAAGTCAATATTATTAATATTTAATAAAAAAAAGTAATATAAACATGTTTCCAACATTTTTTTAAAGTTGTATTTTTAAAGATTTTTCTTTTTAAATAAAATAACTAAAATACAGTTTTCTATTTCCAATTCGAAAATATTAGATTTTTAATAATTTTTTTCCGTTTTGTTTTGGCAAAAAAAATATTTCGGATAATTTGTGGATTTGTGGTTCCCTAAAAAATAATAAACAAAAGTTTACAAAATAATTTAGTTATCTAGAAAAGGCGATGTAAGGCGCCAGTGCATGTATGGCCTTTGCGCTTCGCGTGTTTTTAGCAAAAGAAAACATATTTTAAAATAAACCTAATATATTGTGTATCTAAAATATTTTTGAACACTATTCAAGCATATCCTAATATGATTTTCGAGATCTGTTGGTTTCAAGAACAGTGTGTTTTGTTATATTTTAGGGATTAAATTTATTTTCAAAATTGCAATTAGTTATAAAGTATATATGAGGAAGTTTTGTGTATTTGTACCTTATAAGATCCTACTGTAATGACAGCTCCTAAAAAACAAAATACAAAAATATTGTTAAATTACAAAAATCTCATGCGAAATTACTGTATATTATATTTTTAAATATGTTTACATTTATATGGTCAAATAAAATCTTATATGTATATTTAAGCATGAAATAATCGATTTACGCTATAATATACTCGTATGTGTATGTGTGATAATATATAATTATATATTATATAGTATGTGTGAGTACACTATTTAGGGAACATGGTTTATAACATCGTCGTACACACGCACGCATAAATTCGACTATACATATACATATATCGTATATATACAATTGTACATATATGAATACACCTATTTAACATACGTAACGTACAACCACACGTATGAATATACATATACATATATTATTGTATACAATACACATGTATATTCATATGGAAACAATATGCATGAGTTTTCAGATTAATTTTCCGAGATAAAGGAAAATTAGGTGCGTTGATTTGCGTTCAAGTGCGTGATAAAGTAGGTATAAAATATATGTTAGTGGGTTAACCTATGCTGGCTTTAATTCGATCGAGCGTATTACTCATACTCCCCCGTAATAAATATTAAGTTACCCGAAATCACAGGTATTCGGTCACCTAACTTTTAAATTAACTTTTTTTAAAATGAAAAGTAATTTTTAATGTTGAATGTGTGTTGAAAAATAAATTCAATATGTGTTTCTATAATTGGTGAGTTATGGAAGTTGTAATTAAATATAAATATTTTTTTTTTTTTAGCCAAATATACAAATAAATATGGATCTTTTGATTTTTTTTTTGATTTATTTAAAAAAACAACAAGAAATCTTTTTTTTAAATATATCTTGCTAAAAAAAATACAATAATATAATATAATCTTCTTTGTATATTCTTCTTTAACACAATTTGCCCAAAAAATAATTTTTAAAGTTTTAAATTTTAAGTTTTTTTGTGGTAATTAAAATTTGGGAAAGGGCACTAAAGTAGCCTAGCAAAAAGTCATTTGGCAAAATGCATCAATTAATGATTTTAGGAATATTAGAAAAATGCTATTTTCAATCCCTCTCGTTATACATATTAGGTGGATACTTGCTGTTGCTATTGACTGAGTGTATCGTACAGTTTATCGAAAAGCACCATATTTAAAATGCATGTTACATAATACAAGGTAAGACCTTAAAGAAAACATAGTGCAAAGTTTAGAAAATAATAAAAAAATCAAATTTGACAAAAAAACAGGCATTATCATAAACTATACACTATTTGCATGTATGGTTTAATATCATTCCATCAGAACCCTAAAAAATACTATACAGTATACTATATTATCTGTATACTAAGTTATAAAGATAACACAGATAAGTTTTTTTCTTAAATTGATGTATTTTAGAAACAGCTTACCATATATTCATCCGGTTTTATCGATGAAGTACGGTGTGTCAATTGCATGTTTTAGGGAAATGAAATCTCTTGTGTAACATAAATATTTCACTGAATACAAAACCATATGTAACACATATCGCATAATATATATGTATATATGTTCACGTTGTTCATACAATGAATATACATACAACATACTCATACATGTATTGTATATGTATATATATTTATATGTGTATGTTGAATAAAAAAAACATTGAACGCACGTGTGAAAAAAATGGGTAGAGGGGAATTTAAGTAACAAACAAATTGATGATAATATATACGCAAAAGATTCGCGCGCAAAGTAAGTCTGTTTTTGTTCAACATTTACACTCGGAACATTTATTTTCAATTTTCTATCCACATATCATCTGCTTTAAGAAAATAATACTGTATAAATTAGGTACAAAAAAATTCATTCAATATATCTAGGGATCATATTTGTGATAGTAGAAGAGTTCAACTGAAGGTATTATCAGTTTGTAGTAATCAGTTGCAAATCGGATTAACAATAGGGGTGAGGGGGGCAAGTGTGGACAAATTCTTGTTGATGTTATTTTTAATTCTTTTTTGGAGATGAAGAGTAACTACCAACATATATTTTTTAACAATAAAACATCGATTAAAAACAGCGCAATAATTTCTTCCCTTTATGCATATTGTTAAAATACATAAATACATATACAATGTCCCATTCAACTTTTATTTACTTCTTGCAATAAAAATATGTGTATTGGTGGTCGAATTACTTTTAAGAGTGTTGACCACAGCGCCAGTCCGAATTCCGAAAAAACATTACCTATTGACATTTTTTTTACATTTTCGGATAAAAATTTAAAATAATTTTAAAAGATTACAGGAAAAATTAAACCATTTTTTTTAAATTATACTTAAATGTATATATATATATATGTATATATATATATATATTTTCGGCACTACTTGCCATGTGACGGAGGTGCATGATCTCACATTAAATGTTTTGAT
>JAAAKO020042594.1:0-11958 GCA_010015015.2 Bolitophila cinerea
GATGACTTGAGTATGAGTGCGTGTCCACTCGGAGAGCCGCTTAACTCCCATTCTTGATTGTCCCGCAGACGTAATGCAGTCAAAGTTGCGACTCCTTCTATGAAGAGTGGGATGAGTTGCGTTAGATTATGAAAAGCTTATTCTTATTATTATTCCTAAATCAAAATATGATACTGTGTTTATTCCGTAAAGATCATAGTGACTTGTGAGTATCTGGTAAATCTCTAGCGAATTATAAGGTCATCTTTTATTATTTGTGTTTCATATTGAGTTACACATGGTGCTCTCTCGTTTGTCGTCCGTCTTCGTCGCATCGCTTCTGTGCTTGTTTCTTCTTTCTTATGAAAAAAATAAAATGCGCATCGATTTGAGTGACTTATAAGCCGTGAAATGGAAAAATACATGAGTGCAAATTACATGCAGATTGTGTTGGCAATGCTCTTGCATGCACAGAATGTATACAAACTACAAACATTAAAGTTTGTACTTTGTAGTTCTTTATATTTTTATATTTTCATTTTATTGGGTTTCAAATCGTGTTTATTCGCCCCTTCTATATTATTAAATGATTAGGGTGCTTTTTGTAAAAAGGGGTGTTTGTAAGTAAAGCAATCAGCATTTTTGCTACAGAAACTAAAATATATAATGAGGGAAAGTGTTATTTAGTAGCATTTAGAGGGTAGAGAAAGAAATGGAGAAGAGTAATATTTTTTTAGTTATATTTGTTAATAAGTATTAATCGAACCTTATTCCCATCTACGGTCTTGCTCATTGATACATCCCATTACCGCTTTTGATCGTTCTCCCACCGAATTAACTATTTTTGTTAATATTCAGTGGAATTGCTTACATCTTTGATGGTGACATGCAATAAACCTTTAGCGAATTATCGCCTCACAACAACAATAACACAGAGGCACTCACAGGCACTCCAATTTTCTTTTGCATTGTGCGTGTTATTGTTGTTGAGAGGCGATAATTCTTAAAAGGACAGATGCTTGCTCCCCTTAGGAATATTAGGCAAAAATATAGTCCATTTTTATTTAGGCTCAAATCAAATCGCTCTTTTTAAAAAATATATGTTTTCCTAAATTAAAATAATGTATATACCTTTAAAAAAACAGTGCTTACCGAGAAAAAATGCTCCAAAAACACAAATGACCTGCATAATAAGCTGCACCAATAGTAAGCTGTTTTTTAATAAAAATGTGCAAAACGCACGATTTCTTTTAGGGCACCTTACAAGGAGCACATTTTTTGATTTTTTTGGTGGACACATTTTTTTTGAGGATGATTTTCAATTATTTGGTGGACAATATTGAATTTTATGGTTTAAGCTATATTGGATGCCTTTTATTTATAGAATAAGCAGGAAGCGAAGTTCGGTCAACAAAATCGGCTGGTGACAGGCAAACTATACCTTGTAAAAATTTCCCAAAATCTCTTTTCTCTCTTCTTCTCTTGTGTTTTTGTTATAAAAGTGCGCTTGCGCAGCACATGATTGTTGTTGTATAATGAAAATGTTTTGGGGTCTATTTCATGCCGCCAATCGGCTAGGTTTTTTATGTTCCACTCTATCGATGTCCAAGTTCGTCAATGTTCAACATATATTAAATTAAATAATATTATATTATACTCATCCAAAATTTAATAAAGCTCCCATGAAAATAATGCGAAAGGTACAATTTCTGGTCCAAGAAATGGTTTTTGGGTGATTTGGGTTGAAAGTTGTAGTTTGCTTTGAATACATAAGGGAAAAAAATATTATTCCAATGTAATAACATCTCTAATTTAAATTTACTCAAAAAATATCTGGAACTTTAACTATGTTCAGTAATTAGTAAAATTTTAATTTATTACCACAAAATTACAAATATGAATAACATAAAATTTGTTAATAACTAAAATACAAAAGAAATTTGATGTAGGAACTTTGTATTTAGTGTTTTGTTAACTCTAAATATGGTAGTAAATCACCCAACTTTGGAAGATACACGTCCGGAATAAGCTTCTTATCTTCAACACTCTCATTAGCCTGCCACTTTGTAACGTCGTCTAAGTTATGAATACCAGTGCCCACCAATAGTGTCTTAAAGCCACAGTTCGTGCCTAGCAGTATGTCCGTATTGCACCGATCTCCTATCATAAGTGTACGTGATGGATCAATATTATACTCGCTCTTCAGGAACTCCCAAATGTGCTGGCTTGGTTTTCCCATAATAAGAGCGTTCCGTTCGGCACATGTTTCTATCGAACGCACAATGCTGCCAGTGCCCGGAATTACGCAACCTGGCATTGGAAAGCGTTCGTCTGTGTTTGTGCCGATGAAAATGCAATCTTCGTTATTTAGGTAAGTGGCGGCCTTTAGCATTTTTGGAAAACTAAAGTGTTCATCGAATCCCACAATAACGGCTCCAACCTCTGGGTCTGGTACGAAGCCATGAACAACCGTCTGAAGCAATTGATTCTTATCGATGATATCCGGACCGGTTCCGGTGTGCTTGATACCCACGTTGTCTAGCTCTCGTGTTATACCCGAAGTTCCAATAACGTACACTGTCTTATTGAATTTAATCTTTTCCAAGTACTTTGCTGCCACATAAGAAGTTGAAATGATTTCTTCCTGTAAATGAGATACACATTTTATTAAATTATGCATTTTTCAAAATTGCATTTTAACTACCTCTGTGACATCATAACTCATTTTGTGAGCTTTCTCAATAAACTCGGAGCGAGTTTTTGTTGAGTTGTTGGTGAGAAAAAATATTTTCTTACCCAACTTTTTAAATGAATTCATTACATTGGCACTGCCTTCAATTGGATCATTGAACGTCCACAGAACGCCTAAAAAACAACATAGATAAATATAAACTCATACAATATATTTATATACAAATTCTTTACCATCACAATCCGACAAGACCACATCAAATGAACTTATCCAGTCTTGTGCCTCTTTGGCGGACACCTTCGTCAAATCGGTCACATTCTTTGGACTCATTTTTACTCTGGAATGTGATTTGACTGTAAGCAGAAGACTAAATTAATTGAATAGGTCATCGTTAGGTTTAATTAATAACTCTAACATATATTAAAAAAGCTGCGCAACATACTGAATAAGACTGTGAAAAAAATTATCTATGAGAATTATTTATTATTGATTAAATTTGTAGTTATAGTATCTAGTATCTTCACCGGCCTTAAATTTCGAAATGGTTTCGGAAGTTCCTTTGAGCGATTTAAAAAAATACAAAATATATTTTTTTTTTTTTTAAATGAAGCAATTACATTTTTTGTAATAACAATAACTATAATAACAAAAAGGTAATATGTTAAAAATAAAAAAAAAAAACTAGAAATAATATGAATGCATTTTTAACTTTATACAAGCGATTTTAAGTTTAAAGATTATATTAATTATTATATTAACACAGAACTAAAAGACTTTTGATACTTTAATAAACGAATTTAATAATTATGATTCATGTTTTTTACTATATTTAATAAAATCTTATATATTTGTAACATATATATAAAATATTACATCACAAATATGATGATATTGATATATTTATATTGACTTCGGAATTCAATGAATTAAATGAAATTATTAATAAAGAATTATTACGCACATGAAATTTTAATTTTAAAAGTTTGCAACTCTTATGATAACATAACAAATCAACAAAACTCTTGAACAATAAACACCAACACAACACTTCAATTTGAATTCGAATTGAATCTTTGGAATCTTTCTGTGGAAAAGTTCAAAGTCAAGTCAGAAACAGAAAAGAAAGGCTAATCATAACCTAAAATTTGTTGTCCATTTTTGACGTTCATGAAATCCCTTCTATTTATTAATTGTTTTTCTGTGTTTATTTGTATAATTTGAAAAAGTTTGAAATATATTGTTAAAACCAAAAAAAAATACTATTATTATTGTTATAAACCATATTGTATGGTAATTAAAAGCTACCGTGTTTTTAAATAAATGCATTCTTAATCCTTTCCGTTGATAAGGTTTGATTTAATTTAATTTATCTAAAATCTATGCATTATCACAAATTCATATCCCCTAAGTATAGTTCTGCATATATATCGTAAAGAGAAACTTGTCCAAATCATTTGATATATCTAGTCCACTCTAAATCTGACACAAGTAAGAGAATTTTTCGCATCTTCTTCACAATCGCAATCAAATCTTTCCCAAAAGAAATTTTCTTAAATCAGGCCTTAAATAGCTTGAAAATGAATTTTATTTGCAATTAAATGCGTTCTATTGAGCCAGTATTGGCCCCAAAGATGTTCAAGTCAATAAGTGCGAGTTGTATGTGTTAAAATCAACTTTCAAATTAGTGTATATGTACTGTACAGTATACTATATCTATAGTATATCTATATAGTGTGTATGTGTAGTACAGTGTACACACAGCATAGGGAAAGCTTCGCCTATATATCTTGAGAGGTGACAGAGCTTAACGCTTGCGCTTGTTGTTTTGTTATTGTGATTGTGTGTGTGTGAAACGCAAGAGTTTGGAATAGTATTTTCTGCTGGTGATAATGAGTGAAAACAAAGTCAGTGATGACAACGGCCATGTGAGTGCCAGCAGCAGCTTTAAATCAAAACAAAGTACCACTCGTTTTGCTGATTATTTTGTCATCTGTGGATTAGATCTTCAGACTGGCCTTGAACCTGACCGCTTTGCAGGTGTGTGTTATGTGATATCTTATCGCTTTTTTATCTGTTTTTTTTTGTGTTAATCCAATATTATGTTATTATTATTTTTGAATCGGAAGTCATTTCTCGAATTATTAAATATAAATGCTTTAAGCCAGACAAATAGTTATGACACATTTGTATTGATTTTTTTTAATTACATGTAATAGGAGACAGTTTACATTGTTCACCGCTGGACAGGGCGTATAAGAGTAAACCGTTAGCGCATTATCCTGAACATGTCTCCTGGAATCCGTTTGACTCACACGGTATTTGTATGCTGTCCTTGCCACACGGTCTTCGATTTCGTACCCAGAAACACTGTACTCAGCCAAAGTTTCATTCGTTTGCGACAACCCGTGAGGACGGAAAACGATGTCATGGATTCAGTTTGATCTTCTTTGAAGAAGTACGGAATCGCAACATCTGCAATGCAATGCATACACTTCAGGTACAATACTTAATAAATAAAGAATACGATAATAATTTTAAACTTAAAATTTTCATTTATTTGTTAGTCTATGTTTATTACGGAGCTCTCGAGTAGTCAAGCTTCGCCTAGCATACGTCGAATGAAAGATGGTCCAGTCAGTAGATCGTTACCTCGACAATTTAAGCTGGCCACACACACACCATCCTCTACATCAAGCTACTATGATTTTACCAAGGATAAACTTTATGTAGCAAAAAGTATCTCGCTCGTTTGCCAGATAGCCAACGCTCATGTGGCAAACATATTTCTCACTAATCTATATAAGTAAATCTTTTCTAATGTTTTGGATAATATTTAGCACAACAATTAACTTACTGTAATTTTCAGATGTCTTCCAAGACAACCTGGCCCTGGACTCAGTCTCGAGAGTTATGTGTACAATATTTTGTACGAAGTAACTATACCTGAACCGGGAAGATCAATACAGATATACCTGCCTCCTGAAGAACCTCATTTACCTCCGATTGCCACAATTCTACAGTGTCCGGGACTCGTTGACGAGCTTCCTCTCATGGACTTTCCAATGAGGCTTTTATTTTCGTACCTTGGGGTTGAGTGTGTCATTCAACTGTTTACATGTGTTCTGCTTGAGAATCAAGTGCTTCTTAGATCAGCAGGTTAGTTGAAAGCAAATTCTCTAGCTTATGATCAATTTTCTTATACGATTTCGTACATTATAGATTACCAGAAACTCATGATAGTTGGTGAGTGCATAACGGCCCTGTTATTTCCTTTCACGTGGCCCCACGTGTATGCCCCAATCTTGCCTGCTGCCCTGCATCATTTTCTCGATGCTCCAGTACCTTTTGTAATGGGTCTTCATGCCGAATCTGAGAGTAACCTTAAGATTGGTAGTGAGGCTACATTGTGCTATGTTGACATAGACAAACGTTCAATTCAGTTACCCGAAGAGTTACCCGTGTTCCCGCACCGAACCGATTTCATGGTCGAAATAACCGCCGTGCTGGACAAATTCAATGTTATGCGTGATAAATCCCAAGATCCAACTAGTGTGTGCAGTCCGAAAGCATATCTGCAAAACCAGCATCGAACCGAGGCAAATGTAATGACATCAAGTTGTACACTGCCATCTGGCATGCAAGTTCGACGAAAGCATTCGCTGCATGATGTTCTCGATTGGGATCGTCCCAATGACTCTCCGCGTACACCTAGTTCTCCGGTGCCATTGCGCAGTGATGCCATTCAACGCATTGTGGATATTGTACGTCGTACTGGCGTGGCTATTGATGATCAGGGCGGTGGTACCGATGTTATGCCGCCGGCTGTTCGCAAAGGTCCACTCACTGTGCACGAACAGTACTGTGAAGATTTGCGCCTTAATAATTCCATACGTGAGATATTCCTTAATCGGTTTGTACAAATGTTTGCGGCCTATGAGAGTTTTGTTGTGCTACCCAATCAGGAACATGAAGACTGGTTCTCTAATCGAAAATCTCTGCAAAATTTTGACAAAGCTTCATTTCTGTCTGAGCAACAGCAACATCATTGGCCATTTCTAAGCAAGTTCCTAGAAAGTCAAATGTTTGCAACATTAATCGACAATAAGATTATGACGGCTTGGGACAGTGAGAACGACCCGAACTTACGGTTATTTGATAATCGGATTAAAATACTCAGGTGAGTTAAATGAAAACCCAAATATGTTTACAGTTTTTAATAATATCATTTTCGTTTTTGTTGTTTTAGAAATCGAATTGGTGGTGAGAGCATCATCCGTGCCACCAGCTATGAACCGTGCATTTTGGCATCGGAAACACAGCAGTTCCTCGATAAGCGTCTGAACAATATCGACATGGAAGTAATTCCACCCAGTGAAATTCTACCGAATCGACCCGCCTATTTTAGAAGTTTTCCATTGCTCGACAAATCCGTCCTGAATTTTGAGTCGTCGTCTAGGTAGAGTTGTTTTCGAGTGCATTTTCGTGTAATCAGGAGTCGTTTTCGGCTTTTCTATGTTTGTATATATTTTTATTTTGTATCTATTGTTTTTGTTTTTGTTATTGTGTATTTGTTATGTGTGTTTGTTTGAGGCCAGCACCATTCGAAATAATTTGCACGAAATACTCAATGTTCTCAATTCAATGTATATTATACGATTATTGCACGAGAGTTTAGATTTGTCATTTTTCTATTGCATACCGGCATCAACAACGCACACGCATTTCCACGTTTTATATAGTCTATAACAGTATAACATATATTTATACATTCTGTAGCAAATCATTTTGTTTTGTATTATATTTTTTAGCCTTTTTGTCTTTTATCTGCTTACATTTTGAACAAATAAATTATTTTGCTAAAACATTTATTAAGTGTACACATTAGAAACGGATTTTTTTATATTGAGTTTATTTATTATTGTTTGTGTTTTGTATAAGAATGTGTTTAGATTTTTCAAGAATGTTTGCATGAAAAGGAAATCATTTTGTGGTAAAACTTGCAGATTGTAATTATGAGTACAATTCTCGGGTTATATTAAATTAGATGGGATTAAAATGCGAAAGTAATTTAAACAAAAAAAAAACGTATTACCATCATCCAGAGGAAATAGTCTTCGTCGGGTTAAAAACGGCACGAAATGGCGCACTAGTGAAATAGCTATCGACGGAAAGCCGCCTACCTTTAGTTCAGCCACAGCGGCGGCTGCAGCCAGTCGAACTGCTGCTTCAAATCTTACGACTGCAGAAATGAGTCCATCGTTGGTGGCACAAGCAAACTGGACGTTTATCGAAAAATTGCTAAAGGTACTCATTCTTTTTTCATTGATCTATCTTATCTACTAATATTATTTATAGGATTGCAAAAGCAAAACAAAGCGAATGCTTTTGGAAAAAATGGGTTCAGAGGCTATCGAGCTAGGATTAAACGGTGAAGTGTCGGTCGTCGGCGTCGAAGAGAACACATTGATCGCCTCTCTGTGCGATTTGCTCGAGAAGGTCTGGTCACATGGTTTGCAAAACAAACAGGGTAAATCTGCGCTGTGGTCACATCTGCAATCCTATCTTGAAATTCGCGAGTACAAAACTCCATCGCAGAATGCGGACAACAATTTATTAGCGCCAGGTAAATAAAATTGGATTGTTACCATCTAATCTATCTGTTTCTCGTTACTAATCCTCAAATCGATTTCAAACCATTATTAACCGATAGCTCTCGCCTGGAATGTCATGAGAAAAAGAACTGATTGTACGTTGAAAATGTTTTTCTGTAATTCTTTTAAATGTATTGTGTATTCTTTTTGTCCTTGGTTTTTCTAAAATTTATAATCATTTTAATAAGAGAAATTAGCGTTTATTTTAGATAATTTATAGATAATTACAGATTTTAAATTCGTTTAGTTGTTTTAGTTTTATTTTTAAATTAGCTGTGCATTAATAACCATTATTTTAATAAATTACATCCAAAACCAGACTTCTCCTCGTTGGCCATAGAATCAGTCACACCTTCGAGTCTGACTGCACGCGGACGCTCCAAGTCGCGTGACCGAAATAACCTTGGCATAGAACAGCTGAAGCCATTACCGGAATCATTGGAGTTTGATATTAAGTAAAATCTCCTAATTAATGTGTATTGCAAGAGAATTATAAATGTTTATGTTTGTCCATAGAAATATTCTAGCCATGACTAATATAAAGACGCACATTGGCTATGCTCGCGCCTGGATCAGGTTGGCTCTCGAGAAAAAAATGTTGTCGCGTCATTTCCGTGCGTTGCTTTCGGACACAGCACTTTTGCGCTCGCTTTACAAACGCAGTGCGTTCGTACGTTGCGAAGAGGAAAAGGAACAGTTTCTGTATCATCTGCTGACCCTGAACGCAGTCGACTATTTTTGCTTCACCAACACTTACCCAACGTCCAGTACGTACAATATTAGATTTAGTAATTTATATTTTAAATTGATAACATATTTTATTAAATATTATTTTAGAACTGCCATACCGGGTAGTGATATTCCCGTCAAAGAAAACCGGAACGCCAAGCATACCTGCAAACGTTTGGGTTGCTATTTCAGGAAGTATGGGTGAAACGAAGCAGGTGAAGACTCCTCAGCATTCACTGGAGTTTGTATTTTATGTAAGGCATATTTCATACCAAAGTCTCTCAAAAATATATATCTTACATGTACATTTTAATATAGCATACGAATTTGGGCATATTAACGACCTTACGTATCGGTCAGGATAACTGTGTATCTACAGCCAAATGGATGGTCGAAAATGTTGTTGTTCGTAATGAGGTTTCCGGACACACTTTCAAGTAAGTATTTTTCACTGCAATTGTATGCATTTAATTATTTAAAAATTTCATTAGATTTCCGTGCGGCCGGTGGCTTGGCCGAGACATTGATGATGGATCAACCGAAAGACTGCTGGTTGGTCAACTGGTACCACGCACAGTTGATAGTGAAGATCTAATCGAAGCGTGTCGAACGCCACCACGTGCGCGAAGCCCAAGTGTCCATCGTCCTGAAATACGACCGTCGGACATTCAACACATGCTCGGCGACTGTGTGAATGCCATTGTAAAATGGCACTATCGACCTAGTCGGGAACGGGACAGTGGATCACTGACAAGCCTACTGTGTGGTGAAGATGGTTTTGTCAAGTGCATGGAAAGTGTCTTTATGTGTGGTTTTAAATCTCAGCGATTGTTCGGACGAAACTTGTACATCTGGGACTACTTTGGTGAGTGGCAGATATAGCGCACAAATTGTATGAAATTTAATAAAATACATTTCTTCTATAGAAAAAGTGAAGGAACAATTCGAGTCCAGTCTTGTGGAAGAATCTATGGAGACAGTGCGTGGAGGTTATTCCAATGGAAATAGCAGCAGTAATTCTGAGTCCAGTTCAATCATTACACCGGCAATACGTCAAGAGCTGTCCGCCATTTGGGGTGGTTACGTTTATCTCATGGATGAAATCAACAATGTTTCGCACTCTCTGGGAAAAGACGGAAAGTTTCAGTTGTTCATATGTCTTTGCTTGAGGTGCCACACTAAACAACAATATTTATTTTACTGAACAATACAAATTCCGACTTTTGTTTTCCAGAGAACACCTGCTACAACGAATGCTAGCTCCTATCGCTGCTACTCGTGCTACCATGGACATGTACGAAGAGCAAAGTTTTATGAGGAAAAAAGGACTGCTCACATTTTTGAGGCAAATTCTTGAACCACTGGACGAGTTTCACATAGTGCTAGAAAATTCTCTTACCCAAGGAATCTCATCGCAATGTTAAATTCGAATGAATTTAAAAATTCAAACCCTTGTAAGTGATTTTATGTATGTATATTTATATTACAAAGAAGAAAGAAACAATTAATATTATTTTCCATTTTCAAAAATGTATTGTTTTGTAGTTTATATGGAAATATTTACATGTAAATATTATATATGTATTTTTTAAACTTTGTGATATATATTTACAATTCAATTGGTATTAATTTATTACCGTTTACATTCTCAAAATATACAAATATATTTTTATTAATTATTTGGATTTATTTTTCATTGTTTCTATCTTTTGTTGACAATAGCATTATGTATGCTTTAATATTAAATTATACAACCAAATTCACAATCAGGTACAAACATTGATATATGAACTATTTTATATATCAATGGGTACAATAAACAATTAATATTTTATAAATATAATTCAGACATTTTATACATTATTTTTTGTGTTTATTTTTGAACTTGTTTTCAATCCCAACACGTTGTTATCAATTAAATAAGCCTAATCCAAAGAACTTTGCAATTCATGACATCTATGTTATATATCAAATATTTAATTTAGCTATAATTATTATTTTAATATATTACATGTGAAAAAATGCTATTAACTTGCCTATGTTAAATTTACAAAAGTATGTGTGTTTTTGAGCATTATAAAGAATCCTTATGAAGATTTATTAGATTTAGATGATATAAAGCCGTATGATAATTATATACATTTATTATGAAACGGAGAGTAAGCCAAAGCCAAAACCGAAGAATATAGGTAGAAAAGATTAACGATTCGAATCTCTTTGTAAAAGTGTTTGTTTAATGTTATAATTGTAAATCTAGTTGCACCAAATTATAATAAATGTAAACAAAAAAGTTTTTCTCTTTTGATCATCGAATATTTATAAAGAAAGGGCAATTCCAGAGTGGAATATATAATAGTCATATTTAATGTATCCAAAAAATATTATAATTATAAAAAGATTACAATCAAGAACATAAATAAATATATATATATTATTTAAATATAGGTATATACATGATTTAAAACCCAGTCCGAAAAAGTAAAGAAAGTATAACTGATTTTGTAAAAATTAATATGCATATAAAATACCAATTCAATTATTGACGGTTTAAAACGGTGCTCTCGTTTGTATATTGTTAAATTTTGCCATTTAAACGCAATTGTACCAGTTTCAAAATATGTGTAGGTTATTTTATTTAGGTATTTTAGGTAATACGTTTAAAGTAAGAAATATCATTTCTAGAAACAACAATGTCCAAAGAGCTATATAGTTTTACTGATTTTTCCAGTCCACGCAAATAATTAAATTAGAAAACATTTAAATGTAATTTAAATGCAATTAAAAATGTGTAACAAATATATAAATTGTTTTTGAAATAATACTTTTTTGAATAAACGAATTGTTGTTTCGTAATTTAGATGTTTTATTAATAATTAGGAAATAATTTGAAATTTTAAAATGCTATTT
>JAAAKO020042605.1:0-11958 GCA_010015015.2 Bolitophila cinerea
AATATTATCAATATTAACAAATGTTTTCGGTATTTGAATTTTTTTTCAGTATTCGCAAATATTTTTAGTATTCTAAAATATTTTCAGTATTCACAAATATTTTTAGTATTCTTAAATATGTCCAGTATTCGCAAATATTTTCAGAATTCGCAAATATTTTTAGTATTCGCAAATATTTTCAGTATTTGCAAGTATTTTCAGTATTCGCATATATTTTCATTATTCGCTAATATTTTCAGTATTGGCAAATATTGTCAGTTTTCGCAAACATTGTTAGTATTCGCAAATATTTTCATTATTCGCAAATATTTTTAGTATACGAAAAATTTTTTCAATTATTTTCATAGTCGCAAATATTTTCAGAATTCGCAAATAATTTCAATATTCGCAATTATTTTCAGTACTCGAAAATATTTTCAGTATTTACAAATATTTAAAGTATTTTCAAAAATGTCCAGTATTCGCAAATATTTTCAGTATTCGCAAATATTTTCCGTATTCGCAAATATTTTCAGTATTCGTAAATATTTTCAGTATAACCAAATATTTTCAGTATTCGCAAATATTTTCAGTATATTTTGAGTATTCGCATATATATTTAGTATTCGCAAATATTTCATTTTTTGAATATATAATTTCAGTATACGTAAATATCTCAGTATTCGCTAATATTTCTAGTATTTGGAAATATTTTGAGTATTCGCAAATATTTTCAGTATTCGCAAATATTTCAGTATTTGAAAATATTTTCAGTTTTTGAAAATATTGCCAGTGTTCGCAAATATTTCCAGTGTTCGTAAATATTTTCACTATTCGCAAATATTTTCAGTATGTGCAAATATTTTTAATATTCGAAAATAATTTCAGTATTCGCAAATGTTTTAAGTATTCGCAAATATTTTCGGTATTCGCAAATATTTTCATTATTCTCAAATATTTTCAGTATTCGCAAATATTTTCAGTATTCGCATATGTTTTAGGTATACGCAAATATTTTCAGTATTTGTAAATATTTTCAGTATTCGCAAATATTTTCAGAATTCGCAAATATTTTCAGTATTAGCAAATATTTCCAGTATTCGGAAATATTTCCAGTATTCGGAAATATTGGCAAATATGTTCTGTATAACCAAATATTTTCAGTATTCGCAAATATTTTCAGTATTCGAAAATATTTCAGTATTTGAATATAATTTCAGTATTCGAAAATATATTCAGTATTCGCAACTATTTTCAGTATTCGCAAATATTTTCAGAATTCGCAAATATTTTCAGTATTTGCAAATATTTTCACGATTGTTTTTTTCTTGTTTTATCATGAAATTCGGTCAATCGTGACATGGCTAATCGGATTTCGGCCAATCGAGAGACACCGAATTTTAGCTGTCATCATAGCGGATTTTGTTTTTCTAAGCGGATATTTTTTACGTCAACGCTCCGAAAATCGCTTTACCAATGTATTATCATATACATCATATCACCTCTCTTTTCAAACATTATTTTTCGATTTAAAAAAAAACAGTGGTTCAATTTCGAAAAAAAAAATTAGAGGTTATTCCACGTGTTAATCGCCGTTTCTAACATGATTTTTAGCGCCCTTCGCGCGTGTCCATTCTCCGGCTAATTAAAAACGATTATTAGTTACCGCGGGCAGTTAGCATTTAATTATACTCTTTTAGTGTGACTTTAGTGATTTGCACGTGCGATAGTTAGACTGTGCGCAATCTCCGTAGCACACATCGGCGAACACAAACGCAGGCACACAGTCTATCAAAATGGCGCCGGACAAAAACCGCGGGCGCGCGCTTGCGTCAAATTCCACGCTATCACTCGCATCGCAGCACAAAATGCATATTACAAATATATGCGCAATTGCAGTTGTGTGTGTGTGTTTGTGTGTGTCTGTGTTATGCAGGCGGGTGTGTACAAATATGTGCATTTGCGCAACGAGCGAATACGCGTGAGCAATTAAAATAATACATATATGTTCTTTATATCTATTTATGATATCAAAAAGCCTATAAATGCTTGCATATACCAGTACATCTAAAATGTAAATATATATATATAAAATATATATAGAACACACAATGTTCCCGTGTGTACACCGGTCGTAATTACTTTAATAGTCACATGCAATTATATGTAAACGCGAGGCTGAACAAAAACTCTAACTAAAACACAAACACAAACACAACACACAAAGCACTATAAACAAATTATACAATGCTGAATTATATATAAAATTGTAATTTATGTGTGTGTACAAGTGAACTAGCAATTTTTTACGTGAAATAGTACATAAGAAGTAATTTGTGTGCAATTAGAGTGTGCAGTGCATTTTAAGTGCAGTATGCATGATGCATGCACATTCATATATTTCTGAATTCGTGAGCGATGTTTCTATTTTTTAGAAATGGAAATGGCGTTGAGTTTTGTGATTTTTTACTACTAAAAGACCGATTTTAGTTTTAATAAAAAAAACAAACGATTTTCGATCTTAAAAAAATATCAATTTTCGTTTAAATAAAGATTTGGTTACTAGGAAAAAAGAATAATTGTGTTACTATTTATTACTAGTATAAAACGACGACTTCTTTACTAGTATAAAAACAATGATTTTTTTCCTAAAATAAAAACGAAGATTTTTTTACTAGTATCAAAATGACAATTTTTCAACAACCTTCTAAAAATAGCCAAAACCAACAAAAAACGGCAAAAAATAATAATAAAATAAAGAAATAATGTAAAAGAAAATTTTTCGTTTTGGATTTTTACATTATTATTTTCCACATATCGCCGACAGTTGATAGAATTTCGCAACACCCTGTTTGTAAACATGCTGCAATTATAATTTTTATGCATTATTAACATATATTTAAAATTGATGTCCACAAAATGCAAAACCGAACGCGAGATTATAAGCGTGTAATTTTTATGCTATAAAAATCCATAATAACCGTAAAATACTGTGTAATATCAATAATATATTAGTAATAATTTAAGAATATTGAAAAAATAATTAATAAAGTAAATTAATATAGTAATACCAAAATACTTCAAAATAATATAAAATATCAAAAATTTATAAAATTATATGGTAATAAGAAATAAAAAATTGCGAGTATTTTAATTTTGCGATAAAATTCGTAATATACTATGTAATATCTATAATATATTAATAATAACTTAATAATATTTAAAATATAATTAATATTCAAAGTAATACCAAAATAATTCAATTCCAAATGATAAATTATTATAAAAAAAAATTATTATGATAATATGATTAAAAATAAAAATATATTACGAAATATACAATGGTCTCGATATTAATATATATATTAATTCCATAAATCATTACTCATCAAACAAATCTGTAAAGTTGTTTTTTTTTAAATAAAAAAAGAGTAAAATAACAGATACACCTAAATTACCGGCTATTTGTTTACTCTATGGTATCTTTACTAGATATAACATGCCATATAGAATTAAATTATGATGTATGATGCATGTTATTATTGTCTACATTATATGGTACTTGTCTCGCATGGAATTTCAAAACGTCTTCAGCCGAAGATCTCTGGCTTCACTCATGTGTGTGTGTGTTTTTGTGCTCGCGCGTTCCTCAAGTGTGATCTTAGCGTATGCTCGCGCAATCCTTTGAAATCTGTGCATTTGAGATGCACCTCGATGCAATATACAATGCACTTTGAATATATATGATCAATTTCTGTGGGAGTGTGTGTGTGTATGTGATGTGTGTGTAGATGCATTCTCACAAACAGCACGGATCCACAATGAAATGACTACTTAACACCGATCTGGACATTTTCATTCCTTCTTACATGTATATTAATATAAACATATATATAAATATATATATATATACGCTCGTATTTAAAGCGCATTCATTTTCAAATGTCTGAAATTAATATTCTTTTGAAATGCGAAAGGAAGCTACAACGAATTAGTGTGGCTTTGTGTGTGTGTGTGTGCGTGCGCCCGAGAATGATTCATAATTTATTTTGAAAAAACATATATATGAGCATTGAGCAGTGAGCACTCCCAACGCTCACTGCCGACGCCGAGCATTCTTATAGGAACGAGTGAGCCACCACAAAAGTATCTATATAATATATAAATAATAAAAACATATATGTTCTCGTCGACGGACAGTGCTTAAACATATATACATTATAGTGAGTTTAAAACAAGTAATAATATATACCTACATTATATTTATATATATATATATATATATAGTTTTTTTTTTGTGTGTGTTGCCTTTTCGTTAATTAATTAAGAATTCCATGTTATGGGCCAAGATAGGAATCTGTGCGCGCCGGATTTCGGGTGGCTGATGCGTGTGAAGAAGGTGTTACACAAAAGCTTTTATCTTCGTGCTAAATATTTATAATATATATATTATATTGATTTTTTTTGTTATTGCGGTCTCGGCGAGAATGACATTTAACTATATATATATATATTTTTATTATTATTATAGATCGTATTGTTACGTAATCAGATCCCATTATTTAGATCAAACGCGATCGACTCAAGAAATAGATTATACAAATAATCACATTAGAAGCTAGTTGCTTAGTCACCCGCATTTTTTTTTAATTCTTTCATGCTGAGGTTTAGAGGCATAAAGTCACACACACACACACACACTCACAAAGTCGTAATCCCCGATAATTACCGAAAAAAATGTAACACACGCTTCAATGAGTTAACAATTCAATTCGTTACGTCTATTTGTATCTTATATATATAGGTTGTTATGTATATATATATATATACGTAATGCGTTTGTGTGTGTGTTAAGATGCACAGGCCCGACGACATGGACTGGCAAAGATGCGCTCGCGCACTAATTCCTTGGCTCGAGCTCATCGCTCAAAAAGAGACGACTTACAAAAACGCTTAAGCTCGGGCATCTTCACTGCGTGTTTGTGTGTGTGTGTTTGTGCCAGGCCATCTGTGACCGTGTCTATGCTTTATTGAAAAACACATTCAGTCTACATAATGTCTACAAAAATATAGTATATATATATATGTATATATATTTTAATAAGACATATATAAATATGTAAGTCTTGTATAGGGCACACATTAAAGACGTCGATGTTTACATATATTATATAACCTCTATATATCCAGCTCTTCGCGCGCGCTTGTTTGCTCGTTCACCAAACAAACAATAACAAATATAAAAATTTAATATAAATAACACATTTCCGAACCAAATTATCGAAACGATTTAATCTTTTTCTTGTATTGTGATTTAAGATGCTATAGCTGGAGAGCGGACACAATGACGCACACACACACACACACATACAGACACATTTGAGCTGGTGATATAATAAAGATCTCGATATATGTTTATTTGATTGTATATTGTAAAATTTATATCGAATCTTTGTGACACATATCTGCATCCGGGGGCCGCACAGTGCTGTTAATCGTTAATTTTTTGGGACATTTTTCATTATTTTTCCATTTTTTTTTTCATTATGTTATCATAAAGTTTTCATTAGACAAAATAAATCTTAGATCTCCAAAATCGAGGAGCAGAATTTTGAGCCAAGACACAACATGTGTGTTTGTTCATCTAAGTCTAGATCCCTTGTTCAGTTATTCTCTGGTGAGGCAATCACAATTGTAAATTCAGTCCCAACGCATTTATCTCCATCAGCGGTGCATGCCTCTTGTCTGGATCTGTTAGTGGTTGGGAACTTATCAAACGTGATTACATGTAGTCAAGTAGGAGTGCCTGGCATGTCCCATCATGATCTTATATTTATGTCATATTATGCACCAGTTACATATGTTTCTCCTGGTATTCCCTCTTTTAGAAATTACTCGCGTATTAATTTCGAAGTGAATGCTGACCTTAGAGCAGTCCCTTGGCATGATATCTACCAAATTTATAACATTGACGATAAGTTAGCTTTTATTGAAAACAATATTACTGCCCCGTTTAATAAATTTTTACCCTTGAAGAAACTTAAACAAGTTACCAACAGATGTCCATGGCACTGTGCTGAATTGGAGCATGCTGAGACGGATCGTGATATGGCACACAGAATTTGAAGACGGTCAAGGTTGAGAACTGACTGTGCACTATTTGTAGAGCTCAAAGAATTAGCAAAACGCTGTGAATAAATGGCAAAAGCCAAATATTCTGGCAAGAAACTTAGTCCGCTCCAGACTACCAAGGAACTTTGGCGTAATATTGGTTCTATTGGGGTTACTACTAAACGCACAAATTCTTTCAATTTTGACGTCGAGTTAATTACTACATCTTCAACTGCTATGACTGCTTCTATTCACTCGGTACCAGCATCTTCCATAGTTCATTCTAGGCAAGTAACTCCTACTGATGACTGTTTTTACTTCCAAAATGTTTTCCCAGAAGATGTTATTAAAGCATTATTAAAACAACCGATGTACACCGAGCGTGGTATACGCAGCACCACAATACCATCAGCCAGCACGAGTGGGTCCACAATGCGAACCGATGGTAGCACCACAGATGTTTTTGCAACAACAGCCGTACGGGTACACAGCACCACAATATCTGGCAGAACAGCCGGCAAGAGTAGGTGTTTTCCACCATGAGCGTGTCGGTATTCAGCAGGTAGCAGACAAAATGCCTGAGTTCGATCCTTCAACAGCACACAAGGGCATGACCGTAGAGAAGTTTGTTCGAAGAGTAAGAACGCTGCAGGACGTCTATGGGTGGGACGAACTTCTTTTGTTTGCTGCACAGTCGAAACTCAGAGGCTTTGCAAAGGAGTGGATCGACTGCTCGGACGGGGTTTTTGCACACATTTGCGGATTTGGCCGAGGCTCTTATCGCTGAATACCCGAGCTACATTTACGTGGCAGACGTACAAACGAAAATGGTAATGGCAAAGCGAGCACCATCAGAGCATTTTCAAGACTTCTGTTTCCGGATGGGTGCAGTTGGACGACGTGGAGGAATGCGCGACTCCACGATAATTACGCATATCCTGCGGACTATTAATCACTCCGGGATCAAAACGGCGTTAAGTAGCTTGGAGTTTAACACGCTCAGAGATCTTCATGAGGCAGTAGCACGATTTTGCCGGAACAATAATGAGGTTGTTTCAACTATGGAAAATCCACCACCAAGGCCTACGACGAAGACTGGAAGCACACCGACACCATGAGTCCAGAATACGTCAACCGGTGTATGCTATACTTGCCAAGCGCCCGGTCTTAGAAAAGCAGATTGTCCACAGCGGAACATCATAAAGTGTGAACAGTGTCAACGATTTGGACATGAAGCCAAGGACAGCCGTAACGGCCGTCCTGAACAAATCCGGAAGGTGTCCGAATTGGAGGACGGTGCATTTAAGAAAATTGTGAATGTTGGTGGCCATCAAATGAGAGCGTTCATAGACGGAGGCAGTCGACGATCGCTGATAGGTCGTACACCAGCCAAGGCCGTGGGCGGAATACAGTTGTGCACTCCATTCACAGTACAGGGATTTGGGGCCAAATCGATCATACTCGATCGTACTCAGAAAATCTCAACGAAAGTGATAAAAAAAAGAACACCGTCGGCCTTTTCTAAGATCTCACACACCAAATCATTCCTCGTGAATTGTCACTCACACAAGCCGCCTGATCACATACAGAAAACACCGTTTTGATGCTTCATTTCCCTGCGCAAATAAAAAACAGCTCGTCGGCCGCTCGCAAAAGGGATATATGTCTAACTAGCTTAATATACTATACAGTAAAGTGCAACGACGACGACGGACGCACGCCTGCGCACGCAGATGTGCAATTGTGCATCTCTAAAATGCGTGTATACACATGTCATATTGATGTATGTATATGTTTTTAAATAGTATGTGTATCTTTGACAAATGTTTGCGTTGCACTAAACGACTCTCGCAAAAGGCTTGAAAAAACACGCACACACACACACACACACACATACAGGTCAAATATACAAGATCGATCGTTCAAATACACCGCACCGCATTTGTATCCGATTTGACGATGAATACATAGGCCTATATTTATATATGGTATACCTTTCGAGCCGTTCGAACATTTGAAGTGTTTCCCAGGCGTGCGCACGCATCACCAAAGTCTTAGAATGCGGTAAATTACCCGTATTTGATATATTAGATCTCACTCACGCCATTTGCGATGTTTGAATACAATTTGTGTGCCCTGGACAAATATCGGCGTGTTTTTTGTGTTTTTCGAATGTTTATTAAAAAGAATATGAGTTTAGAGGTTCCTTTTCCGTATGTAAGCTTAAAGGTACACTCAGACACTCGCACACTCGCACACACTCGCACACACTGGCACTTAGAAGCGCGGTGTCAGTTTTCATTAAAGAGAATCGTTTGATCGCCAGCGCCCAGGCAAATGCAACGAATTTATTTTATTCTATCGATATTTTATATACCGAAATATATACGCAATATTTACGATACAAAAACGCACGTCCATTTATCTAGATATATCTCCTTTCTGATGATGTTTATAGAAATCGTAAACGCTGGAGCGTATCGAATCTCGGAGCGCCTCTGTTATCCCGGCTGCATACTGCACTAATCCTGCCGCATGCAGTCGCTGCACAGACAAAAAACACACGTATTTACTATATAAAATGCATGACGCTAAATTTAATCCTTTTAAATTGTGTATATCGGATGCTATAGGGTCTCAACGGACACAGAAATGCATATACGTACATATACGTGCATTTACGTACATTTACGTACTTTTACGTACATATACATACAAACGCTAATGCATTGTAATGTATATAGGTGCGAACGGCGTTTCTGATTCGTTCTGTGTAAACAAATCGTAAAAAACCGTATATTTAATCTGCGTAGTACCTCTGGCCTTGTTACCCTTGTTCGAACAGCGGTTTATACTCCCCTATATATATATATGTATATATATGGCCGCGTTTATGTGTATGTGTGCATTCAACATTTATTATTTTAGTTATTATTGTAATAAAGAGTGCTCGCTTAACAAAAAAATAAAATATAAAAAAGAAACATACATACATAATATGTTTTATGTATTATATATGTATAAATTATGTCGCGCGCACTCGCGGACAATTGAATGAGCGCATGTATTTATGCTCTATGCTATATTATATATTTTATTATATATCTATACGGTGTAATGCTCATTTGTTTTGTGTGTACATAAGACCAAGCATATATTATGTATACATAATAACCCAGGGTCGGTCGCACGTATTTTGCGGTACTTAAACGGGAGTACATTTCTATATACATATACAATACGATTTGATTGTATTTATATATATATGCTTTTCTATGAGACAGCTGCACCTCTATATGTTATATGCATTTAATACTATGTTGACGCGCGCGATTTCATAGAAACGGTTATGCGCTCGCCGAGCTCTTGTTATATAGCCATATTATTTATACAATATAAATATAATGCTCTATTCAGTGTTTAATATAAACACCCCGAATGTTCATTTTGTCGCTCGTGTATTTTAAGGGTTTTGCTATATATATATATTAAAGGTCCTGCACAAACACACTTGAGTGGAGCGCACGTTGCGTCGCGTAGCGTCGGGGCGCGCATAGGCGACGCGCAATTTTGCGGTGGTGCTCTCGCTTGCACGCGCACTCTAAAACACTATACGGACAACAACAACAACAGCTACAAAAACGCATCGTGTACTTTTACTATATTATATACAAATACATATGTATTTTGTATGTACTGTACATTGTTTGGTGTACATAATGGGTTGTTGTTGTTGTTGGGTAACTAGCGATGCGTTAAAAAGGGAGTGACAAGAGAAAATCATCTCGCGAGATTTTCCATTAAATTGTCTTTGGATTTGGATTAGTATTTAGGCGTTGAATTTCTGATAATTGTCGCTTGTGGATTTTATTTAATTTTTTTTCTTTGGGGTTTTTGATTGAAGCGACGTTGATGATGTTTTATGATGTCTCATAACTTATTAGTAAATTGGTGTGAGTATCAGTTTTGTAGCCCAGGATCGAGAATTTCGATTTATTGATAAAAAAAATCTCAAAACGGATTGGTGTAGCCTGCAGGTTTGCAGCGACTCTAATTAAAGAATATAAAATTGTAATAAATAGAATATACAGCGAGGAGGTGTCAGCCGTCAAAAACAAACCGCCGGCTTTCTAATATACGAGGGGCACTACTTATATTTCTGGACCATAGCACTACTAGTGTTCCAGGTGTAAACGATCACGTCCACTGAAAACTTTGACAATTTTGACAGTATACGTACTCAGTAGGTTGAAAAAAGTTTGTTTGGAAAAAAATGGAATTATCTTGCGAACATTTTCGAGCGATAATTTTTCATAACTTTTGACGTGGATTATCGAGACCAGATTGCTTCAATGAGCAATAATACGTACAATAATCTTTTCGGCTGATGGCGGATAAGCTATCGAAAAAAAAATCGTTTGTCACCTTGAAACCAAAAATATCGGCGGCGCCGTCTAAGTCGGCTAAATTATTTTTTGCTTTAAAATTATTGTTTGCTCTCCAGTTTCCTCGTGTGATGGTCCAGAGAAGAGCATGACCAAGAATAACACATGCATACACGTTTTTGGATTATTTCATGAGCGCCTTCTGGGACCCGGGATCCTTGGCGTATATTTAAACGTATAACGACCATTACGACAAATAAAGCTGCCATGTAACACTATCGAGATTGCAAATTGAACTGTCTTTCTCCATAAAACGCCTATAAAATTCAAACCGATAGTATCAACCATAATTTAACTTATCAATCTTTGAACGATTGCCTAGCAACGCCCTAAATTATTTTATTGTGGCAGAAACAAATGCGGAGTTTGGGCCATGGATTTAAAAAAATATATTTCTCTTGAATCTAAGAATTTTTGTTTTCGCAGTATTTTGAAGGACATAGCTTGCACTAAAACAATAATCATTGGAATGGCATAAATTATTCGTGAGACGAGAATGGAAAAGGAAGAGACTTATGTTTGTCGCAAAAGCCAAGAGCATTTAGTATTTAAAAATAATGGAATTTCGCTGGCGATAGACTTAAAAATGCAATTATTTATTTATTTTCAACTTTGTACCCTAAAAAAAAAACGTTTTTTTTTTCATACAAATTCACTTTTAATCGACCCACTCTAATATTACATATAATGAAATTAAAATGATTCGTCCACCAAATACCCCTTAAAGAAGGTTTCAAATTAAATGATTTTTTTATGGAAAGTGTGTTATGGAAAAAATGATAAACTATTTGAAAAAAGGCCTCATTTATGCCCACTTATCTAAGCCATCTACTCTTTTCCATTCACTGGTAAATAAAATTAAAAAAATTTTTTTTGCTAATTTTATACTTGTTTTTATTACAATTTTGATCGATATTTACTTGTTTTTGTTTTTAATGTCAGACAGAATAGCTAATCTCAATTAAAGTAAATATAATATATTGGTTCTTAAATAATGTGTTAAGATAACTACAGTCCCACGACTTGCATTATTACGCAATTTTGGCTTGCTCAGGCTTGCGTGTGGATTGCCTACATTTCACTTGGCAATTTTTCCTCGCACACAGCATGCGTAATCGAGCAATTTCTTAGCGATTTTGGCTTCTGTCAGAATTGCCGATCAAGGGTATGATTGCAAACTACCGAAACACTTGCACGACCTGCAGTGTTTTCGGCGGCTCGTGTGTCATTCGCAGTTCGCGGTCTGCGCGTGTTGTCGTCGGACAGCTCGCTCTTTCCTGATTTCCTGAGCTGCCCTCGGCTCCTATGGTCCTCGTCCTCTTCTTCACCAGACTCCCCAGTAGGAAATCAATTCAGGGGTCGAATTTGCCCGAACATTTTTGTGTGAACGACGACTACGATTTTTCATGTACTAAAATCATAA
>JAAAKO020042616.1:0-11955 GCA_010015015.2 Bolitophila cinerea
TCTCGTCTAGCGTGTCGTCTTCTTAGCTAGTGCAATTATATAACGGCAAAAGGCAAGTATATCCACAGGATTCAACACATATATGTGTTTTTTTATTGTTAAATTTTATTCATAATTTATAAAAATTACCATTGCATTGATAATATTGTAGAAATTTGGCATTCTATTATACATTTTCATTCATTTCTCCCGGGTGTCTCAAAAAGCATAAAGATATCTAACAGAATATTTATAGTATTATTTATATAAATCACGTTAATAATTTTAAAAAAATAATATAATATGCAAACTTACAACATCCAGATTTTTTCGAACATAATTTTCATAATGTCAAAGTCATATAAACAAAAGATATATAATATCCTGATAATATCCACTAATTTTGTCCTAAAAATGTAATGTGTATACAAAAGTGGTTGTCAATGTCTAGTTGGGTACTATTAAAAATACGTGGAGTTTGTTATAAAACACCACCATCAACATAATTATCTGAAAAAAAAACGATGAAGGCTAGAGGGGTAGCGTTATAGAAACTTTACATTCATGAATGGAGAATTAACCTGTGGGTGATGTCTGTAAGAGCAATCGAGTCGAATCGAGTCAAATCGACTGAAATTTACGGGCATATGAAAACTCATTCGATTCGACTCGATTACTCTTACAGACTTCCACTACTGCTTTTAGAATACGTTTTTTAACGAGATTTAAATTATAAATTGTTGCTAGTAATATAACTATCCCCAATAAACACGTATAGAATTAAAAGAAGAAATAAAAGACAAAGCAAGCCTTTTTGAAACAAATTTTTTCTTTAATTTGGTGTTATATAGAGGCACAAGATAAAAAGGTTATCCGGTTGTTTAGTAGTGATATTTTTGTACATTGTCAAACAGACAGAAAACATAAAATTAGATCGGACTTCATGGATATATGATCGTTTCTTCTCAACCTGTCAACAAATTTAAGTCAAGAATTGAAGCATTGAAGGCCTTTGTAAGCTTACATTTAGATTCACATGTCATAGAAGTTATTGCAATGTCGTCATAGGTAAAAAGTGGTATCAACAGAGCCTTTAACTAGTCTTAAACGAAAACGCCATATAGATCCTTCCACAAATGGAGTTGAAAATTATTCCAAGATTTTTAATTTTATTCTTCGGAAAAACTAGAATGTCACCCAACATAATAATATAACGGGCCAAGGGGTATGATCAAAGGCAGTTTTAGATATAAAATATATGATATATATGACGCAGTTGTGAATTCAGCATTATTATAACAACATTATTAGGCGGAACTTCATTGATGATGATTGGCATTGGGCTGGCGTCGGGATGGCAACAGTGTCCTATATACACTATATGTAACACACACTTATTTATTCATTAGAAAAAATAAACACTAAATTAGTCCAAGCACGGAAAAAAATAACATTTGTATTATGTTTACAAAAACATTTTATATTTGACAGAGCTTTTATTATGTTTTCTGCAAAAAAAAAATATTATGCAGTTATTTAAAAAAAGCAAAAATATATATTGACTACAATAAAAAATATATACATTGTGATCAGAGAGCAAATTTGCATTTCATCCCTCTCTCGAATTAACCTCTTTTTACATATACAAAATAATTATTTTATTTTTAAATTGTAACATCATTCTCGTAGACTAAATTCTATACATTTTAATTTCCTAGTCCCGTAATTAGTCCTATAATTCAATACTAGCTAAAAAGTCAGTAAAATTCCTTGTATGAAATGTGGTCGACGGTTATACGTAAATTAAAAATTCTGAAGAAAAAACATTTTTTTATTTGTTTGGACCATATTTGAGAGGCGGCCCGATAAAAATTCGGTAATACTCATATAACAGCCACCCTAATATATATTATTATTATTTATTATTGCAGTTATTACCATAAAAAAGATGAGAGATTAAAGGGTAAATATCTCAAAAGTTAGGGAAACGACCTTGAGTCACTGATACGTTTTAGGGTTATATTATTAAAGTTTATTAACGAGATACATAGAGTTTTTATATAACCCTAACAAAAGTTTGACGCTTTTAATTATTTATTTTATATATTGAAACATAACGTTTTGATGGGCACAAGTGTGTGCCGTAGTCTTTATGTTATATGCGTAAATACAAGATGCCACAAATAACACAAATAACGTATAAACGTATAGTATATAATATAATATAGATTCCTGAGTGCAAATCTACAGTGTGTATGTGTGTACGGCAGTCGTACGTATCACACGTATTGTTTGTTTGTGTTCATAATTTTCCAACAAATACACTGTTGCACTTATATATGTGACGCACTAGCGAATTTTTCCTCGCTTTCCCCTTAACTGCAAAAAACGTTTTCCCGGCAAGCAGTCGCTCTAGGTCTGGACCAGTTATAAATTGGCGTTTGCACAAAACGGACAAAAACTTTACGAGCTACCTAATACTTTTTGCATCTTAGTGAATATATTTTTTACTGTGTTTAAAAAAGTGAGTTTATATTATTATTATTATTTAATTTTTAATTTTGTGAAAAATTCTACGTTTATGTTTTTATGTTCGAGTTTTCCTCCAAACTAAGGATGAGACAATTGCTTTATTTCAGTTGTATTTTAGCACTATACTATACATATTTTCCCGGGATTCGTGCGTAACACGAAAAATTTGAAAATGCTAATTTTGATTCAAAAAATGGCTTCTTTTTATTGTGATTATGATGTAACTAGCTTTGCGTTTAAAGTAAAATGTTAAGAATATAGAGATAATGAGCTAATGCAATCAAACTGTATTGTGTGATTTTTTTTAGTTATTAAAGAACATTAGAATTAAGCAGTTAACCAAAATTTTTATAATAATAACCTATAATAATAACTAGAAAAAAACAGCATCAAGATGAGCGAAACAATGAACCTGATGACCACTTACCTGATTCTTATTGTGTTGCTATTCTTATTGTGGCTGCTATACGCCGGACTCTTCTAGAGTATCCTTAAACCAGTCCTCATTCTCAACAACAACAGGTTTGTGTTTAAAAACAATAATTTTGTTGACTTTTTCCTTCTTTTTGTTTATTTTCGAAAATGTTCTTAAAATAGCTATAGCAAAGTAAGAATAACAAACGCTAAAAATCAATAACAATAACAACTGTGCCGGCCGACGAGGTATGCTGCACGTTATGCGTTTTCAATTTGAGTTGACATACATTATTGTATACACACACATGTACTAAAATTCTGTATTCTGCCGGTATTTGTCTTACATGTCGTAAACATTCCGCATATATATTGTAAACAAAGGCAGTGATACGTAGAAGGATTTGTTGGATGTGTGTATTTTTGAAATAATTCTAAATATGCTATGTTTGTTTTTTTTTTAATTTTCTTAAACATATTTTTGTTATAGTTTAGTAATCAGATAAAATGGCTGATGGTCTTTTTTATTATTTAACTTTTAATGACTATACGTTAAGGTTTTAAATTTAAAAATGCCAACGAATTTACCGCTCACTAAACATTTATAATTGGTCACCAAAAAAAGAAATGTAGTTTAGTAAAAATTCAAAAACTCCCACCGTATAATATAATTATATTTTTTTATGTACATTTATAGATGTCACTGAATAAAAACAAATTAAAATTTTAAGGTTATAGAATTCAAACAGAATACTATTCTTTAGGATAATAAAATACTCTCCTTTTAGATACTCTTATTGTTTTTAAAGGTGCCATCTACTGGCGAACCAATAATATAAATTCGGTGAGCGTTTTTTGAATTATTCACTGCATATTTTTTGTTTGTTTGTGGTGCAAAATTATAATTTACGGTGTTTTTTTTTTGGTGAATTCATAATTTATTTCAGTGAGCACATAATTATTTCCTTTAAAATGTATACTTTTAAATTTTGTATCGTAATTTATAAACACGCTCCCTTTTCCATTATTAAAAAAATATATATATTGACAGAATTCATCAAATCAGTTAAACATTTGATATGTCAGTAAACTACTTATTCCATAAAATTAAAATTAGTTAATCCCATATAATTCGTAATTTAATTACTCAATCCTTCTAGTTGCTATCATTATCATATATGGACCTTTTTATTTATTAAATCAATAATTTATAAAATTCCTGTACCTTAATATATTAATCCAGTTAAATTGAAAGTGAATTTAAAATGCTATCTTTTCAGTAAATTTGGAATAAATTAATTTAAAAATATACAACATCTAACAATAATTTATTTATCTATTGCTAAATATAATATTTAATAACTATACAAATTCTAGATATCTAATGTAATCATTGCTAATGAATACGATCATTTTTTTATATATATAAATTATATACGTCTATAAATACGCGTATAATGTTAATATTTTGAAAGAAACAGAGACTTATTATTAATATGTTGACAATTTAGATGATTTTTATTTTAAAAATTTTCAAACACATATTGTATTCTTATATTTTTTTAATCAATAAAAATGTTTTTACTAGTTTACATTTTAATTGTAAATATCGCAATAAATAAATAAAAAAATAATTAAATAACTTAAACATCGTAAATACGGAGTTTATTAATTAAGCAAAAAATTTTGATAAATTTGAAAACCGATATCAAATTATATTATTAATTTTATAAAGAACACAAGCTTTTAGCTTTTATTCTTAATCTTTAGCAAAGCACACATAAAGAAGAAGAATATATTACGCACGTCTTCTACAAATCCAACGAACCGAGCTAATTTAAAAATATCTTTGAAGATGCGCGCGTGCTCAACTGAATAATTTATTGGACTATAGGCGTCAGCCGAAATAATATTAAAGAAAAAATCGGGAAATGCTCGGCTGAACAAAATGTGTGTGTGTGTGTGTGTGTGTGTGTGTTTGTGTGTGTGTATATGTATGAATTGATATACAAAAAGGTTGAGATCATGAAAAGTGTGGCGTATGAGAATTTTCGACGAGATTCCCGCGGTTGTTCGCTAATGAGTGGGATGCAAAATGGGATTAAGATATACGACCACTAACACAGCCACACACACAACGCTGTAACACACACACACATACATAATACGCATAATGTGTATTAGCTATATGAATAACTAATATTATATAGTGCACGTAGAAAATGGAAAATGGAATTGTATGCGTTCTGAAGTGTGTGTGTGTGTGTGTGTGTGTGTATGTTCATGTAGGAATTCCGGGATCTGTCGATAACGCGGCTACCAGTTTAAATATTTAGTTCGTTTGAAACGGACCTATTAAATAATAAATGTAAGAAACATTTAGCGTTGGTTTATATTTTTATGAGTTTTTGTTAGTGATTTCTAAGTGGCATTGTGGTCCAGTTTAGTGTGAAAATTTATTAAATTTTATTATGTTCATCACCACCACAAAAATCACAATTATATTATCGACTTAACAAGTTTGTCTATATTTCAGATCTTCGATTTTCCATATTTCCACAATATCAATATGAGTGAAGCAAAGAGTTTAGCCACCAGTTTTCTGGTAATCGTTATTCTGTTGTTCCTGGTTTGGTTGCTGTACGCCATAATGATGGCAAACGTATAATAGATTTAATTAAAAAGGTGAGTGTTTTCATTTATTGACCATAAAGTCGAACTTCTCAAATTCCTCCTAGTAGCGTGTGCTCATGCTATACTCATTCAAATGATCGTCATTCGCCTTGCGCGTGTTATAAATTCTTGTGTCAAAATCTCAAGAGTATTAGAATTGCGAACTGCGAAGGCGGGTAATTTATTAGACGCAATTCCGTTAGATGCGTGTATGCAAGCGAATCGACAAGAAAGCATTTTTATCTTTCTATTTTAGTATAACACAAAAAATACAAACAAAAATACACTCAAAAAATATGATTAAAATGAGCTTCTTCATAAATATGTCAAGTGTGCTGCCAGATGCTTGACCAGTTGTATAATTTTATGTTGTTTGGTTCCCGGGAATAGATAAATACAATTTTTTAATTAAAACAAATTATTTGTGTGAATAATAATCCTAGCAAAACGGTTATTTTTGTTTAAGAGAGCAGCTGAAGAAAACTGGGTGATGTTATATACATTATCTATATCACATTTATGTTTGATAACATAATAACAGACTAAATAATGTGCCAATATAAATTATATCTTTATTTATTTTTTTCAATCGAGTATCAATAGATACTATTTTAATATTTAAAATCTCCTTAAGTGCAATAGACATAAATTAATATACTTTCGCGCAAATACTCTCTAAAAATAAATAATATTCACATTCAATTACAATTTCGGATAATATACGATAAATCATATACAAACTTGTGTTTAGCATATCGAATACTTGACTATACAGACGATATATAATGTAAACATAATGTATGCATAAATCTAATTGAATTAATATCTTTTTCCACAGATTTACGTTATGACGCAAGCGAGGATCATGTACCAAAAATAATATCTACGGAGTTCATATAGTCAGAGGTATGTGACCGAGTGACACATTTCCGGTCCAGGAATGTATCCATTCGTGGTGGCACTTGAACACTTGCGCCAGCGTATAAAAAAAAAATCAACAATGCATTTCCACCATGACTCCACCACTCAGTAATGTATTTACTTGTAATAATTAATAATTTGTTAAAATATTATTTTTGGAATACTCTTTAAATATATCATTTTTAAACAAAGTATATTTAACTGCGTATTATACTTTAGTATTTAGTTTAAAATTCAATTTTTATGATTTCGTCGAACAAATTAATACTATTTGGATGTTTTATAAATGTTGTATTCTCGCTGGTGGCCATTTAAATGATAACACTACACAAATCTAAGAATAGATTACACATTTATTTAATACAAAAAAAAGAATTAATATAAGTACTAGAAATTGAAAGTATGATATATATCCGAAGACAGCGGTCGCTTCAGTCGCATTACATCCGGTCCATCAACGAGTACTATACGGTAATGTAGTACAACTGATGTGTTCCGTTAGTATTGCACCATAGGCGCAATATTATAAATTACGTACGCGACAATAAAAAAATACTAGGAAGCGGATCGAAGCAATATGTTATCGGCATTAGCGGATAAGGGACGGTGGATCGGTAACTAACGGTTATTGCTTCGCGCCAGTACTATTTTTCAAAAATACATACAATTAATTAAGATAAAAATGTTCAAATATTTGGTGTACAATATTCAATTTTTAGATGTTTGATGAAATTCCGATATGTTGTAAGTTGTAGTATATGGTTTTTTATACAGATATGTTCCGCTATTGAATCTCTTTGATGGAAGGCTTAAAAAATTGATCTGGTGGCATTTAATTCGTGGATGCGCTAGGAGGATCTGGATCAAAAGACATTGATCCTATAAATGGGACTATACAATATTTCATTCCGGGGCATTTGTTTTTATTCAATTGACAATATATGAAGTGCAGGGTCAGTCATTGGAAGTGTGAGTAAATAACCTAAAGGATCTTCTCGAATAGTTCTTATATTTTAATACCTATATATTTAGTAAAGAAATGTTTAAAAAAAAACATTAAAAGTAATTTTAATTTAAAAGTAATACCTAAATTTAGGTTTGAAATATTAAATAATCAAATTAGGTTAGATATAATACCCGAATTGTAGATTTAATTATACCTAAATAAATCAAATCAATTTGAATAGCCGTGCTTCTACCACGGTTAGCTGTAGAAAAGCTATATATATCAACACAAAATTGCAAACTTCCGGGGATATTGGTGGTGTATAGAGCAATTACACTATACATCACCATAAGTGGTGACATATAGAAACTATCTGACTATACGTGGCCTTCATCGTTTTTGGTTTTTGCAAATGAAGGCAAACGAATTAAATTAAATTAATAAATAAATATGAAATCCGTAGTGATTACGATAAGGATGATATTTTTTATCGACTACTTTTTTTCTAACTATGAGTTTTTTATTTACTTTTATAAATCAATTTAATTTTAAATTAAAATCTAATCTAATCCTTATATATATTATACATATTTTAAATTCTTAATAATATTTGTACAGTAAATTTGTCTGGTTATTCATTAAATAGATAATTAAAATTCAATAGAAGACTCATATAAAAAAGTTTAATTTTATAATATTACTCCGTTTGACCTGAGATGTTTTTTAAAGTTTGTGTCTCGGTAATTTCATTGTAACGGGTGGGTTAGTTTTATGCATTTTTTCTATAAAGGGATAAAAAAATGTATAAATACATGGAAAACCACGCAAGTGATATTTAAAAAAAATAAAAACCAACAAAGATAAATATATGTAAATGTTGAACGGGTCGACATTATAAATTATACATGTCAGGCCTCATTTTGTAAATTTTTCCTTTCAATACAACGACAGCGACCGGAGCCTCGAGCTATTTAATGGTATTATGCAGATATTTAAAATTTCTATCCTCTTAAGCACAATCCCAAAAATCATTTAAAAACTTTTCCTACATTCTTAAAAGTATATATAATTATATCGATCATAAAAACATAATATAATTACTAGTACTGTCATTACCCGTCGGTTCTTAAAAACCGGGTATCCGGTTTTAATATTAATCTTTTATAAAAAAAATGGTTCAAAAAGTTAAAGATTAGCTTAATCTTGAGTATTTGCAGAGTTTCAAGCAAATTATTGATTCAAAATTATGCGACCTTTTAAAAAATAGGTTCAATAAATAAATAAAAATGTACTCTAGCAAAAATTGATGTGCTCTTGAAAAAAAAAAATTGTGCTCTTATAAATTAAAAAAAATTACGGTGAATAATTGAAAGTGACCCTCTAATAAATTCATTATGAAAAACGAACTGAGAAACAGGTAATACTTGTGCGCGTTAAATGAATTTAATTTACCTGAGAATGGAAAGAAAGTAGTAGATTCTTGGCTTTTTTGCTAGTATTTGGATTTTTTCTGCTAAGCAAATAACCTAGAATTTCATTAAACTTTTAAAAAATTCAATAAATATCATGATGTTGAAATATGTATGCTTATTGCTTACCTTGTGATCACGTATAAAATGCGGATGTTCGTTATTTATAAAACCACATTGCATTGGAAATTTCTTTAAGTAAAGAATATGCACTGTTTTTTATTTCAAAATATTACTGTTTTGATTAATATTGAATACCTGTTATATTACAAAAAAATGCATCCATTTACAAATTTAATTTATATATTATAAAAAATATTTGTATAAAAAAAAACAAAAAATTGTGTTGCTAGAAATTGTGACGCGCACCCAGTATATTGAATACTCGACTCTTCCTAAAGAATCTTCCTAAAGAATCTAAACGACACATATTGGAATTAATAAGTTTTTTTAAGGGTATATGGTACTAAACGAAATTGCGAATTTAAGAAAAAAGAGAAGGATGACTGGTAACGGTAAAAATAAATGATAATTCAAAAAAGGATGCCTTTACAAATAGTCGTTATGAAATAAATGATTCTATAAATATAAATTGTATTTATTATCAAACGAATTTAGTTTATAGAGAACCCTTAAAAAATCTATTACCTATATCTAAGATTTACTATATAAATATTTTTCTATTATACTTGGTTTTTCCTACATAATATATAAAAATATATATATATGTATTGTATATATATATATAATAAAAAAAGTGTTAACAAAAAAAACAATAATGTGCTTTGAAATTGTTATCGAAATATGTTTTTTTATGAAAATGGCTTAATTACAACTTAACAACATACATTTTAGTGACATCTAATACTGAACACTTTAGGGAATTTGAAACAGTTTGTATATAATATTATATACGCATCTACTGCACCAATGGCTTATTTTGGGCGTAGTACTCCTCGCGGAATTTCTCGTTCATCCGCTTGCCAATTATTGTACGCAACCAGACTGGAATTAGCCGAACAGCACCGTACTGAATACAAAAATCATCGATTATAAAATTTGAATTTTAGTTATTCACTGTTTTAAACTATATATATATATATATATACCTGTATACCATGAGACCAGTAGCCTGTAGTCTCACTGGTTTTTCCCAAACAAAAGACGGCTGATCGTGTGTAGGATTGAACATCTGGAATGAGAAGGCTACCTGCCATTACCGTTGTCGAGTATTCGTTCATCTTGGTGCGTACGTACATCGGCGTGACCAACTGTACGGTAACCCCATACTGCGCAAATTCTTGTTGAATGGCCAATGTAAAATTCTTCACGTAAACCTGATGAATCATAATAAAAATATTTTTAAGAATAAATTATTGCAAAATATAAAAACCGGCGCTCATCTCATGATTTTTATTAGCACTATAGTTTTATGTCTATTTTAAAAAAATATATAATTGAAATAAACAGTTATATAAAAAAATAGTTGGCACACATTTTGTACCTGCTCACACAAACACAAATACACACAGTGCGTGATGATGTAATGTAAAGTATCACGATGCGATGTTTGAACATATCCCAGCAAACCAAAGCTCGCTGCTCGCATCACTTTATTTCAAAAACTAATAAATTGAAAAAAATATAAGTCAGAAGAATGTAATACCAATGTACGGTAATATATGCACTTTCTGGTTTGTATTTTTTTGCACATCTATACTGCACATTTTTCAAACGGGAAAGTATATCTAGTAGTAATGCAAAAGTACACACTAGAAGTAACTACATCTTTTCCACTGAAAAAATATAGGAGCTTGGGAAAATGTTCAGTAGTTCGTACTCGTATTTTACTACAGAAATATGTACCTCAGAAGTAGTGTAAAATAAGTAAATTTTTTGACGTTAAAAAAGTACAATGTATATAACAGCATTTTTTCCCGACCTCCTATCTTTTTTCAGTGGAAAAGAAGTACTTCGGGTGTGTACTTTTTCATCATATCTAGCAAAAGTTTTACGTTTGCTGGGATACGAGTATTTATGCATATAATACACGAGCAATTAAACATAATCACAACTCACATGTTTAATGTTTTAGTATGTGAACACTTATACAAATAAGAGCGTATGGTAGCAACAGCAGCGTTCAGCTGTGAAAATGTGTTGATGCTTAATTAGTATTTCGTATGAAAATTACTCGAATTCAAGGGCATGTAATTGGTTTTAGTGTATTTATAAGTTTTTTTTTTATATTTGTAGTGAATTTCATTGTAGTGTAATAAACATTATATATTTTATAATTTTAGGTAAATATGAAATATTATTGACACGGTGATTAGAAGTAAATATTAATATTTTATTTTATTTAAATAAATTACTTTGCTGGCCGAGTAGACAGCCATGTATGGCAACGGTTGCAGTTCACTGCCCGAAGAGATATTTACTATGGCACCTTTACGTCGCTCCTTCATGTCGTTGACGAGCATTCGAGTCATCATTGTGACCGCACCAATATTAATGTTGATTACGTCCCACAGCAGCCCTTCTGACACCTTGCCCAGTTCGTCCGGGTAGTCGTACATGCGACCGACATTGTTTACTGAAAAAAAAACAAAATATTTTAAATACATTATTTATTTTTAATTGTTTACATGCATTCAACGCAAAGTCACATTAACCTCAGTGAGTAAAAAAATATATTTATTTTCGGGATTGCTAAGTGCGTACACCATTCCCGTCTGTCGGAATTACCGTGTTTTTGTCTTATATATTTTTGTGAGTTTATATGTAATATGTATATATACATATAAAAACTCTGCTCTTGTACATTTAAGGTGCCATTAGACGATCTGTGCAAGGCACATATTTCAGCTGTGGAAAATTGTGAAAATATGTGCAAATTTGTCAATTGCACAGATGACAGATGACCACTTTACACGGGCTGTATAAACCACATATTTTCGTCTGTCCACAGATGAAAAATATTTGGGCTTGCCACATATGCCACAGATGCATCTGTGCCAT
>JAAAKO020042627.1:0-27168 GCA_010015015.2 Bolitophila cinerea
ATTTTATATATATATATATATACGTTATAGTCTTCGAGCATAATTCATGGTAAAAGATTATAGCCATCGTTCAAAAAAACGAAACGTATGAGTGTGCTAAAGATGTCTAATTAAATATCTATATCTATATTTCTAATTTAATTTATTATAATATGTTTGAATTCTTTATAAAATCTATTAGAATTTTGACTATAAAGGTTTTTTTTGTCCAACAGCAATTTTTAAGATAAATATTTTTTTTATTTCGCCAATTATTTTTTTTCGCTGATGTTGTCGTATCTTTAATATCAGAAACACGTGAAACAGATAAACAATCTGAAAGTAAGTTTTTTTTAACCTAGGTCATCCTTGTAAGTAGAAAATATCTTTCAAAACTGGTTGCCTTATTATGTTTGAATCAAATCAGCTTAACGATATTTTACGAAAAACATAATAAATACAAGGTAGAAACATGTATAAAACCTAGTCGTTTACGTGATTTATTATGCCTACACAACCCTGCAGGGCACAAAAATTGTAAAAGGAATCCTTTATTTAGTATGAAAAAAATTTAATATATCTATCGCCAGGGCACTTGAATTATTATTGTTACACAATGTCAATATTTTTATTTAAAATATATTTAAAAATGATTCACATCACGCTTTATGCATATCACTTCATTAAGAAGAAGCTCTGATACTTGGACTCACGGCAGCACACGCTATAGTTTCCACCGGTAAACAAACTGTCAGATGATTTTTCATAAATGTTCGCAACTGCGTAATGCGCATGTGCGCGACAATGCTCGACAACGCGAATATCGTTTCTCCAAACAAATGTAGCGCTCCACAGGGACAATAATTAAGGGGTGAAAACTGTTCTCGACTTTTCCTTCACCGAGCGGCCGGCGGCGGCGGGACAAATAAGAGAGCGAGAGAATTGGTGTTTTATGAGAACCAGGGGCAATCGCTGTTACATTTATACTATTTGTTCTCGTTTTGCAGAGAGCACATTAAATCTAGGTGTTTGTAAACCATGTCTCTCAAAATGTGTACATATTTCAGAGATAGTATAACACGGGGAAAACTGCTGTAAAATAGAGAATACTTGTTTTGTGAGCTTTGTGCTCGCAGATTTTATTAAAAAATCTCCAAAGAGAATGTTCCTAATGCAATGGGATTTTCTTATGAAGAAACGTATGCACAATATACTCGACAATCGTACATGAATATTTAAAGTAAAACTCTCTCTACATTTCGAGCGAAATTTTTGATATACTTTTGTAAATAGCATATATATATTATATAGATATATATAATCTCCGCTTCATTCAACTTCAATTTAAACTATATGTTAAAATCTTTAGAATCCTATCTCACAACCGAAAGGTTAAAAGAATGACGTAACAAATAAATTAAAAACCTGGTCGCAAGTATTACATTTGGCATTTTCGATTAACACAATGAAGTAGCGAATTTTCATGCTTGATAAAGTGATAAAGTGATAAAGTGACTTGTCCAATTAAAGTTCATTTTTATTAATTATTGAATAATTATTTATTATTAGATACACTAATGTCGTTTTTTCTCTGTGATGATCTTAAATCATGAAGCCAAAAGGACTCCTGGAATGCTTGAGCACAAATACAAAAAGTACATAATCTGACCAGTTGTTGGCACCCATGTAGCCAAAAAATCCACTTTGCGGAATAGAAAATAGGCGCTACAAGGGATTAACCAACCCAATAAAATAAAAAATGATTTAAACAGTATAGACCACTTTATAAAATAAAAAGCTCAGATTGGAAAAAAAATGAACTGAATATTTTGACGTGTTTAGTTTATTTTTATCATTTCCATCTAATATAATACATTTCTGAGCTTTTAGCCAATAATAAGATTAAATAATACTAATAATATACTAATACGACAAACACCAAACACCATAACACCAAATACTTGTGGTCTAGAATTAAAAATGAATATAACATTCTGTAAAAAATCTAAAATTTATGTTGTGTTAGAAGTTATGGAGTCAATTTTTTAATTATAATATTTTTGTCGATTATATACGTCTGCTTTAGGACCGACTCTGTCTAATTAAACTTAATTTTTATTAATTATTAAATAAATTCTTATAATTATTTACACCAGTAAATCGGCGTATGTGTTCCGGATCCCGGGTGTGACGGTAATGTCATTTCTGCATTATTAAGATTTCTAAATACCCTCCACAAGGCTTATTTGATATGTGAAGTTCTTAAAGTCATGGGGTCAGGAGTCCTACCTGTGAATGTTTGAGAACAAGTACAAAAAGTACATAATCTGACCAGTTGTTTGGAGGAACCCATGTAAAAATAAATAAATCTACTTTGCGGAATTGAAAATAGGCGATTTTACTGATTTTACAATATATAAATGATTTGGACAAAATATGTTTTATGTTATTTTACAAGACCACTTGAAAAATTAATTAGCTCTGCTCAACTAAAGAACCGAATACATTGGAGTTTATAAATTATTTATCGTAGCATTTATAAGTATAATGCATTTCTGCTCTTTGGAATCAATTTGGGGGACGAAGCAAAAAGATCAATAAAAAATCTATAATATGTTTGTCATTTATAGGGATTAGAGATTTTTGGTTTTGTATGAATTTGAATGAATGTTTCCAATAAAGTTATACGCCCGAAGCTCAGACATTCGCAACCGAATAATAAGTGAATACAATTTATCAAAAAAATGTTTTTCGTGTTTTAATTCTGACGCCATGATCCATTAGAAAATATATTATTGATGTGATGGTATGCTAAAAAAAGTTGTGAAAGAGGGACATTCTTTACATGTATATAGAAGGTTGGTATACTATATATAAATCTTACTCCACATTCGGCAAAATATCGTAACCAACAGTTTTCACTTTTTCATTTTATTTGATTTTTTCAATCTTATAATAATGTTCCTATTTTTATTGATAAAATAATAAATGTGCTTAGTCGATTTGTTTTTCTGAGAAATTGATTATACATTTTGGTTTTTTGATTTTTGGTTGTGGTTTAGATACAAGTCTTAATAAAAAACAAAGTTTTCAACCTTGCGATGGTGAGCTATGTAAATCCGCCATTTTGGATTAAAGGTACAACATTTTTTCTAAAGAATTCCTCAACGGTTATTTATACGGAAAGAAGATGTTTCACATACTTGTAGAATTTAAATTTCTGTACATTTTTTGTATCAGTTTTTAATCGTATTATTGAATAATAGAATAATTGAGCAGAAATACATTATATACAAAATAAACATGTTTTTTCTAAGTCATAATAACCAAGTTACAATGCAGTAAAGATTACCTTTTCCCAAAAAATATCAAATTGTGTGTTGAGTATATGGCTAATAGATAATGAATTGAATCACTATACATTGTAAAATCATTTTAATGCCAATGTTTATAAAGTATAGTAGGCCCAAATCACAAATGATGGCATAGAAACAATCCTTCTTCCTGGTATTCAGATTTTAAAGAAGAACGAGGGTACGAATGAGGATGGCATTTATTATTTGCCGTCCCCATTCATTCCCACGCATTGAATTTGATAATGACTTGGTTGCCGTGGAAATATCTATCATGTTGCACGCAGCTGTACTATCGAGCATAGCTGTCGTCGGGATAGAAATTGGCTTGCAACCAATACTACGGAATCCATGGACTATATAATTTTGGACGTAGAATAATTAAAAATTATGACAATTCTGCTTTGATGATCTCATGGATCAATTTGAAGGATTTTGAAACGGTCAGGCATGCGGCAATGCATCCCAGAGAAGATCCTCGTGAGCCAGTACGAAGTAATTAAGAGTCACCCAAATAACAATTTTAAGCTTGATTTTGCAACTATTTTTTTGTCATTACTATTGTTACCGAAAATAAAATTGAATCGCTATAATCGAGCTCTAATTTGTTTTGTTTTTAAAGTACCATTTGCTAAGCTCCAATGGAGCGGTTATAACTTTTTGCGAAATTCATATTGCTAACCTGTAATCTAGCTTTAATGGACCGGACATTACTTACATTCTTCAATATAATTTATATATAATCTAAGAAAATTTAATGCACCCGTTTAAATGTTAAATATATATTTCTGCTTTAAAAATATGCTGTAACAAAACGTTTGCAGCTTCAGTACAAAATAAAATGGGTACCAATTAATACATGCACATATAACCAAACGTGCCTCAATCTCTCCTATAGATTGTAATAAAAGTTTAAATGAAAAAAATAATAATAAAAAAAAAAATAATAAAAACAAAAATGTGATACCCAACATAAATAGCATAATATTCGATCTCACACCTCACGAATTATTTATTGTGTAGTTTAGCACCAGCACAATCATCGTTACGCGCATTTAACCGCCGGCCGTTTCTAGCCACCAATCCACCCGCAATATTTGCCCATCTCCAAACCTATACCGTCCTTCGCGCCAGAGGTTAGAACTTTTTAATTCCTGTGTATGCCATAAAACAGCTGCGCTAACTTGAGCAACGTAACTTATTGCAATCGTCGTGACACATGTGCTTTAGCCGTAAACCAGTGTTTGAGTGTGAATGTACCGATGTACGTATGTATACATTATACATAATATATACATATGAATTTCATACATGCCTACGTTCGTGAGTGGGTGTGTGTGCGGAAAATTCTTGCGCAAAATAACTATGCACCCAACCGGCGCGGCGGGCGTCGCGGCGGCCTTCGCGTCGGGCAGCCCGAACATAGCACTTGCACACGCGAAGCGATCTAACGGAGAAGTCAGAATGAGACTCATACAAATTGGCCCCATTAAAGAGCGTGTGTTTACATATAATATGGTTTATATACGAGTTCTACACCGTATTCTGTATATTATATAAACGCACGTGGCGGCAAACTCCGATCAGGTGGAATACAAATGTCCCTTTGTTGTGGGTACGTTGAATGCGACGCGGAACGTACCGCACCGCACCGTTTTGCGCTACGGAACGTTAAATGGTTTACGAGCACATTCTGGACAGGATAGACGTGTGCATTGTCATTTATATATAGGTTATTTTCGATGGCGGAACGAAATGATGTTGCAACGGCACTTTCGGGGTGATTAACGTAATTCTCAATTTACTGTATTACACATACCTTTACAATTAAAGGTATACATACATTTACACTTACAGACGCATCAATAGGGTATTAATCAGTGTTGTACTAGTATACATATAACGCAGCGACTCGCGCAGCGATTACAGCAACATATAAGCACTTAAAAAAGTAAATGGGGGATTATATAGTTACACATGTATATGATTATTATAAATTGGATAAATGATAATGGTTTCAGTACAAGGATATTTACAATAATCGATACAAAAAGAAAATCCGCGTTTAAAATGTATAGGCTAAAAAACTATACTAGTCCCTTAGGTCAGACTGGCAAAGTACATCTTCGAATACACAAAATCCGCGAATTGGATTGGTTTACAAATTTGGTTTTGAAATTGTTCTTCGCAAGTCTGACCAAAGCCTTCAATGCCAAATAACGAATAGAACCAATTGACCAATTTTTATATATTCATCGCGGACCAAGTTCACCGTGCACCTTTCACCGCAAGCACCTTTCATCGCAAGCACATTTCACCGCAAGCATCTTTCACCGCTAACACTTTTCACCGGAAGCAACTTTCATCGCAAGCACCTTTTATCGCGAGTACCTTTCTCCGCAAGCTTTTATCTTACCGTGAGCAATTTATTTCTTGTTTTTTTTTCGTTTTTTCTTCTTGTTTTTTCTTCCTATTTTTCTATTTTTTTTTTACTTTAGTACCCAATATCGAAGGGGCTAAGTCTCTGAGTACGAATCAGGTTTCAGATCAATACGCAAAACTTTTTAGTTTACAGTTAAAAAAGACAGAATGATAAAAAACATATTATTGCATTATTACATTTTACCCCAAAATAGGGGTTCGCAAGGTCGGATTTTAAGAAGACACTCTTATTTTTGTATGGGTAAAGTTCTTTTTTTTTTGTATTTACTAGAGCGGAAAGATAAGTAATGAATTGCTTGTTTTTTTGCTAGTAGTTTGCTTGTTTTTTGCGAAGCAAAGGTGCTCACAGTAAAATGTGCGCAGTGAAATCACCGGTTCTCAACAGAACAGATGAATCGATGTCATCGTGTTTATCTTTCAGATTCAATTTATTAGCTAAAAGCGTTCGTGTTTTCTAAAATAATTATTTTAATATGTGGTGGAAAAAAAATAAGAATGCATCTCGTATAGATAAGATAAATTTTTTTTTAAAAAAAAACATAAATGTCATGGGCTTTCAAAATCAAAATGCATATTGACATAATGGGTCATTTTTGACCCGAATATTTAAAAAAAAATAGCAAGTGAATTTTCTCAGTCCCCATCTGTTATAAAAAATAGAACTTTGTTTAAAACATTCTTACTTAAAAAGTCAGAAAAATTTATGTTTTTAAGTTGAAAAGCATCCTATTTTTTTAAATGAAGAAACCTAAGGAAACCTGGAGAGTCCTTCCATTTATTTAGCCACTTTAGCAAAGCCATTATATTGGGCTAGTGGGAAACAGTATAATGTATATGAAATAATAAAGATATCAATTATAATAATTGTATTTCAACTTAAAGCTAAATTCGAATCTTATTTTCGCTTATAAAGCTTTAAATGTGGTCTAGGGTGGTGGCATCTGGGTTGGCTATAATGTCTCGGATATAGAAAGGCTGGGAGTATCCGTTGTTGAGAAGGTAACCTACCATGTTAGATCTGTTATGGGATCTGGCCGGAAATGTCCACAAAACATGATCCACTGTATCATATTCTCCGTAGTGTTCACAAAGTGGGCAATTTGTTATATTGTTCCGTTTGATAGCAGGGCCAGTTTTCGTTTACCGAGATATTCAAAGAAATTATGAGCAAATGCAGGCTAAAAGTGGAGCATTCGGATTAGATTAACTGAGCTTCTGGAGGCTTTGACGGAGGATGTTACTAGGTCCTGATATTGATGTGATGAAGCATTTCTGAGAGACCTGTTTCATTCGAATATCGAGATGTATAATTCCGCTGAGTGCCTCAATAGCCGATGTATGTGTTGTCCTTATTAATTTGAGGCATATTCGTAGTGCGCGCCATTGGATCCTTTGGAGTTTTACAAAACGAGATTTTGACAAACCTATGAGAGCTATAGCACCATATTCTACGAGGGATCGGATTGTTGCTGTGTAGATCAGTAGAAGGCATGTTGGATGAGCGCCTTAGCAGAAACTGCTAATCGATCTCATAAAGTTGCTGCATTTTTTGCTCACGGCATCGGTGGGATTTTTAAACAGTCATTTGGAGTCGAAAATCATCCGATATATATACGGTCCAATTTTTGTTTGGGTTAATATTGACCCCAGGGACGGACACCGATTAAGGGCAGTCCATATATCAAGTTACAATAAATAAACATTTTTTAGCCCCCTCCCCATCGAAACACAACAGTAACAATATTGTAAACCCTTCCCTCAAAATTACATAACAAAACCCTTAACCCAACTCTAAAAAAATGTTAATTCGAAAATGTCAAATAATGTTAAAAAATATATATAAGAATATTTAATTTGAGATTTTATACGTATATACATCCACCATCCCCTCCGTAACACATCGTAACAAAATTTTAACCCTACCCTCCATACAGAAAATGTAATTTAGAGTCGTTAACAATTATTCATAAACATTATTAAAAACATAAGCTTTATGTCAACGAAAAGCATTAAATACTCACAATTGAAGGATAGGCGTCAAACATTGATTACTAAAAAAAGCAACGTCATTTTAACCACATTTCAGCTGCCAAATGTCAAAGTATATATAATGTATTGTATGCATTCTATATACCAACCAAATTCAACACACGAAAATTGCATTTAAAAACATCATGTTATGTAATATAATGTAATATATGTAAAAGTATGTACATGCACTCGTATATGTTCAGTTCATTGTATATAGAGTATTTTATCGAAAGTCAAATATCAAACATTTATAAATCGCCTCTAACCACATTTCTGATAAGGTTTGATGCAGTCCAATTCACTCGAAATATACGCAAAAATGATAGGCTTATAATATGTGTATGATATATACAGATACACACAGAAATACACTGCCACAAAACTACCAATCCAATGCTGCCCCCGTTGCGACGTGAACTAACCATTGTTTTGCAGACATATATATATTTATATATTATATATACATTTTCCAACATGTGTGTATTAATGTTTGAGGTGAGCTGCGCGTATCCCGTATGTCCGTCCATACAGATTCCTGTACAGTGTACAATGCACATGCACATACATACATAAATGTTTTTAATATGTGGCCGGCGCGGCGCAGCGCGGGAGTGTGCGTGCGCTCAGTATTCAAAATAGCATGTGGACAGACAAATAGGTATCCAGATGATAAATACGCGTCAGGACAGATGAACACAACGAACTCCGTTGTGGTAGAACATTTCAAAGCATTGTACACTATTTTATATATACATTTATACATATTTATAGACATAGCTATTTTGTTCTTACACATCAATATCTATCTGTATATATGTAATATATATATATATGATGTCTGTGTACACTTTTGTGTACACGAGGTAAAATGAGCTGAATTTTCTACTTTGTCGACAGAAAATGAAATATACGCCTGCCATCGCTTATCTCCAGCATTCTGGTCACGATCGAATTCGAGACGCGCGCGATCCCGCAGCACCCATTCTACCGCTGTCGATTTGCACCGTCGGGTTCCTCATCACACAGATGACGCCCGCCCGACGCCCAACCGCCCAGTCCAACAGCAGCCGTCGTCTGGCTGACGTATATATATAAAGTACAATTCCATTCTTCTCTCAGACAGCACGTGCATTATATATCAAATGAAAAGTTTACTCTTTTTATTTGCCGCATTTCCATATACACACACACACAAATAAAAGAAAAACCGTGCACACGAAAGTTAGTGGGTGTGTAAACACACGATGCAAACGCAACTTTTGCGTCAATGTCACTAGATATTTATATACTGTAGTCCTGAAATGCGTTAGAAATTTTAGTAATAAGCCGCCATTTATGTAATAAAATGTTTTTTATTTTGTTTCATAGTATACTTTCAAGAGAAGTTATTCTTTCTTCGAGTTCACTCCCAACAAACCACGAAGCATCTTGGCTTGGGTCGCGTGTGGAATAACTGCATAATTACAGTAGCATAATTGCAGTTTAAGAGTTATAGAACATTTAGTCGATGCTGCTGCAGTTTTATAAGAGCATTTGTTCAATGCTGCTAACGAAACTTCGTATTTTGAAGCATATTTGAGCATATTTTAATGCTGCAGCGTATTAGGAGCATTTGTTCGATGCTGCTAAAAAAAGCTGTTTTTAAAATAATTTATAAGCATTTTCAAATGTTTCACATTATTAGTCAATTCTGCTAAAATACTGCTGTTTTTTAAGAGCATTTGGCCAATGCTGCTAGATAACTTTATTTTTAGGATCATCTTTGAGCATATTTGAATGCTGCTGAATATTAGGCACATTTAGTCGGTGCTGCTACTTTGTTGCACTTTTTAGGAGCATGAGGTCGATGCTGTTAAAAATCTGTGGTTTTTATCAGAATTAGGTCACATGCTGTTGTCATGCAGCTTTTAGGATGGTACATTTTAAATTCTGATGTCATACTGTTGTTAGACTTGTTTATAATATGAAAAAATATGAATAGCATTTGTATTGTATGTATACTGACGCAATAGCCGAGAGGGACATCTCTAGCACGGTAGATGACAATCCGAACCAAATGGGTTCGATTCCCAAAAGCAGTACATTTATTATCTAGTATTTTATTTTTTTGACTATAAACTCTAAATCAGTAGTTATATTATATATATTATATATTATATAAGGATGCGATACAGAGAGTATATTGCATAGGTTTCCATAGGTACGTCAAGTGAGCCTCCCCCTCCGATTTGTTAGTACTCCGAAAAAAATAGCGGAATCTTTAGTGCTTCGTTAGTGCTTATTCGGTTCCGGAGATATAGGGTAGTCGTTTTGGGGGGCTAATTTGTGAACACATTCTTGAAATAACCACTAGCGCAAATAATATATTTTCTTTTTTCTTTTAAATTAGGCCTATATTGGTAAATATTATATTTGCGGAACCGGATATATAGATGAAGATAGATATATATTAATTTGGGAGATTGATAAAAATAAAATCGGCATGCAGGCCTCGAAAGTTGGGCCCATTATGCATCTCCCCAGTTATATGGTTTGAACCATGAGGACCCGGAAGTACACCAAGCTTAAGGCGGAAGTGACTTTTCTACATTTATGAACTGTTTCATAATTATTTGAAAAAATCGAAAACGTTTAAGTTTAGTTAGTGCTCTGCAAAAATCATCTTTTTTTTGTTAACCGGAAGTAGAGATATATGCTTTTCTTTTTGGGAATTATGGTTATTTTAAAAATGATTAAAACTTTAAGTTAAATATTGTGTGCTATAACCAAATGCTAATGACCGGAAATGCATTTTTGGAGAGCATGAACGTAACTCCAAAGTGTATATCTGTTTTTTTCAGAGCACTAACGACTTAAATATTATTTTCAAACTCAGCCCAACACTAACGACCGAAACAAAATTTTTGAAAATCACTAACGAGTTCCTGGATTATCCAAGAAAAATCAGAGCATTAACTACTTGCTGGGCGCTAACGATTTAAATATTTAGTTAAAAGCTATAACCCATTAAAAAGCAACTTCCGTTTAAATTATTTTGGCCGGTAAAAAGCTCACACAGATTTTCAATAATTCCTTATTTTGACACAAAAGTCCGAATTACCTACACAAAGAAATTAACTTCTTAAAATATTCTCGAACCAATAATTATATATACATACCTCAAAATTCTAGTCAAATGTTAAACAGATCTTTTTTTATATACGGTATCAAAAAACTGGAATGAATTGCGGGCCCCTATAAATACGAATAACTGTTCTTTTTAACAATTTAAGTTAAAGCAAAGCAGCAAAGTAAAATTAAATTTAGCTAAATTACCAACTACATGAAATATGGACTTTTTTCTAACTGTGTGTACTACCAATATGCAACATTTCATACATGCCAGCTCATTTGATTTACCCAAACACCACTGTAATCTAAAAAAATCCCCATTGGAATTTTTTTATTCAGGTCTTTAAAGTCCTTAAACCAAAAATACTGAATAAGCGCAACTTCCTTATTAGGCCAACGAACTAGGACAACAGCATGGCCTGAATATTCTGCCAAATATGGCATTTTTTAACTCTTATTTAACTTCTGGCTGAATAATTATCATTTCACTTATGCTGATATAGCTTGAATATTTCTTGGAATTTACTTTCATTTAAAAGAAAACTTTTTTTATTAATTAAATTTTTATAGATTCAAATTATTAATATGTAAATTAATATATAAAATTAAAAATGGAATACATTATTTATGTAATATTTCTAATTGGTATAATTTTCCTGGGGGACATGTTCTTCCCCTCCTCGGATCCGCCAGTGGTGAACGATACATGTTTTTAATGTATAAAGGATAAAAAATGAGGTTTCACGTGAATATGTACTTAAACAATTTTCAATTGTCAACCAGAAATCTCTCAAAAATTTTATCTTAAACTATAATTATAAATTTTTGTTGTTTAAAATAAATCTGCACGGCTTAAAAAAGTTTTGCAGTCCATCTGCATTTTTAGATTAGTTGTTGCAACGAATAATCAAATTAATTAAATTAAAAGGATTTTGGCGACATTTTATCACTGTAGTATTTGAATACAGTTTTTAGGGATTTTAAATTCTGTTTTTACGAAATTCTCTTTTACAAAATTCAGTTTTTCAAAAATCACGTTTTAAAATATATTTTTTTCCAAAATTGTGCGTTTTCAAAATTTTGAATTATAAATTCTGAATTACAAAATTCGGAAATAAAAAAAAAAAATTGTAAACATATGCGCACCTTTTCGTGTATTTTACTAAAGCATCTAAAAAACTCACCATAGGATTTATTTATTCCGGTTTTTAAGGTCCCTAATCCAAAAAACCTGAAAAAGCCCAACCTTATTAAGCAACCGGCCTGAACAACAGCAAAGCCTGAATATTTTGACATATAGGGCATTTTTTGCAGCTCTATTTGACTTTTGGCTGAATAATTCTCATTTTCCTAACACAACTTGAATGTTTCCTGGAATTTACTTTCATTTGAGACCAAACATTTTGTTTTAAAAATAAAATAGCTATAGAGAAAAAAAATAGTGGATTTTATTCAGATTTAATATTCATATATTTTCTGGTTATATACAAAGAAATCAGTTTTTCCGGAAGTTCTGTGGCCCACTTCAAACCCATTGCGGTCCACCAGTGGGTCGGGGAGCACAGTTCGGGAACCGCTGATCCAGACCATTGCACCACTGCACGGGGAAAATATCGCTATTTTGTATATATTAGCATATAAATATGTACTTATTATGAATATACCTTAAAATTTAAACTAAACTGTCATAATTTCTAATCGCTCAAATTAATCTCTTTAATTTTAAACTCCAATCAAAACAACAACAACACCCGCAAACCCGTCACAGCTATAATATGTGACCATTAAAAATGCACTGGTTCGCCCTTGGCGCCACCAATATATATATATATATATATATACACATTACAAAACAAATCCCAACGTGCACAAGCCCCCAATCACATATACTAACATGTATGCATTTTATATTGTATATATTTTTATGCATATACAATACATACATACAGTTACCATTACATCATGCTGCCCATCACCTGCCCGGTACGCAGCGCCGCCATCACCACCCCCTTCATTAGTTACTCTGATCGCTTAATTTGTTGGGTGGCAAAAGGTGTTATAGCACACATGCATTACCGTACATATTCACACACACACTTATATAGAACGCGATAGAGAGAGAGAGAGAGAGTACTCACATGGACTAAAACAAGCACACAAACGCTTACAAACAATATTTTCGTACGTATAGATAAAACAGGTAATCCCATATATACCGTATAGGTAATATGTTGTATCCGCATACGAATGTTTGAGGGTAAGTTATAGCTCAGCATAAATGCTGTATAACGGCATGTATAAATGCAAAATCTATATGTGTAGCTGTATGTATGTATAAACAGTTACATACTGCAACGCGCATTGTTTGTTTTCCCAGTAACGAGAGTAACTGTGGATGCTAAAAACACCTCCGCCGCCACCTCTTCATGTTCAACAAACACACACACACACACATCACACACTCACACATACAAACATGTAAATGTAGATAGAGATAGCATAAAGCACATACAAAAAAAGTGTACGACTCTTTGTGGCGACTCGCCGAGTAAATATGTGGTGTTTTTCTTGTTTGAGAGGGTGCAACTTATTCGGACATGTACTAATGTAGTTTCACGTGCAAATTAGCTGGCAATGTTTGAATTGTATATATATATATATATATGTATGTGTAAGTGTGTGGGTGTGATGTCTGTGTGCTGTATGGTTTGGTGTTTTGGTTTGTTGGCACACGTTGGTTGGTAAGGTTAAGGTCAATATGGCTGTATGTTTTATATATGTAGTGTTGAATGGATTTGAGTAGGGAATGACATTTTTTTTTTAAATACCGTTAAAAAAATAATTTCAAAAATAAAAAATGCCTTAGCCACACTATGGTGGCCGTTATTAGAGTTTTTAATGAATTTTAGGCTAAGGTACACTTTATGGGGCAAAGCCCCAAAAAGATTAAATATGATAGTAGTATTAGATACTAGTAGGCATCAAACTTTCTCTTGATCTTTTTCCGCTTTTTTACGACTTTTAGTATGAAACTTCTTTATTTAAAGAATAAAAAAATAGTAGGATTGAATAAATGTTTTTTTTAAACTGCATCATTAGATAAGCAAAACACTAGAAAAAAAACAAGCAAAGACTAGCAAAACCTTGAATTTTATTAACCTTTACTAAAAAACGGTTTTTCCCAAAAAAAACAATGCCTTATCTCTATATTGGTGTAAAATCTAATGATGCAGTTATTTAAAAAAAAACATTTTTTCAAACCTATTTTTTTAAACATAAAAGTTTCATACACATTTGAAAGCCCCACAAAAAAGCCAAAAAAGTAGATTAAAATGAGCAGGGAGCTAAACTGAACACTGGCGTTTTTTTAAAACATAACCTTTTCCCTCAAAAATTAACCATATTTAACCCATATTTTGGGGTAAAATCTAATGATGCAGTTATTTTAGAAAAAAATCATTTAGTCAAACCTACTTTTTTTGAATTGAATGAAAAAAAATGTAAGACCCCTAAAAGGGTGATAGGCGGTTAGGCGCAAAAATAAATGATCAAAAGGCAAAACTGAACACTTTGGCGTTTTATTTTCTATAAACGCTCCATAAAGTGTACCTTTGCCGAATTTTAATAGGGCGGCCTCTCCAATATGCTCCAAACAAATAAAAAAAGGATTTTTTTCAAAATTTGAAATTGATGTTTATGCATTTTATACATTTTACTGACTTTTTTGCTAGTATTTATTTATAAAACTAATTACGGGCCTAAGAAATTAAAATTCATAGAATTTGGTTTACGAGAATGGTGTTACAATTTAAAAATAAATTTACTTCCCTTACCTTAATATTTCGTATGGGTAAACCCATTAAAAAAGCTTAATTCGAAAAAGCTTAATTCGAAAAAGCGATGAAATGGAAAATTTGAAGCGGAAACGTTTAAAAAAAAATAAAAACGCAAAAATGATCAGTTCTGATCTCCTATAACTATGAATATTTTTTTGTATGGTGGTTACATAACCATCCAGGGTTTTTTTTAATTTGTATAAAAAATGTTTATATAACAATTTAACCCCAAAACCGTTTGCAAATCTTTTAACCCTCTCCCACCCTTAGTCCAAAAAAATCGGGGTAAAATCTAATTATGCAGTAATTAAAAAAAAACATTTATTTGTTTTTATTTATATATTTTTTTATATAGACTTTTTTCATACCATTTAAAAACAACCCTAAAGAACGAATGGATATTTGAACACAATTCAAAATATGTACATAGTGATCAAAGAGCCAAACTGAACATTTTTGCGTTTTTGCGATTTTTTTTTAAACTTCAAATTTTGCATTTCATCTCTTTCTCGAATTAACCTGTTTTCTATTTGTTTGGAGCATATTTGGGCGGCGTCCCTATTAAAATTCGTTAAAACTCATTTAAAGGCCAGGGTATTGGTCACCCATGTTTGTTAAAAATGATTGCCTTTAAGTATGTAGAATACAATCCAACTCGGATAATAAGACAAATAATCCATTCGGCTAAACGGTAATTTGTCTAAACGTCCATTCGTCTAAAAAATCTCTATTCGGACAATCGGCTAAACCCTTTCGGCTAAACGTCTTTTCGACTAAATGGCCATTCGACTAAATACAGAGGCGTCACAAGGGATGGCGTGGTCAGACCGTACACCATTTCATAAATCACGCCTAAAAAAGTAGGCATAATTTAAGTATAAAAAATAGGTTAGATATAAGTTTAGTTTATAAATATCGTCATCTGTGCGGTGTCATCCACAAAAAATAGTTATAGGTATAATTGCAGTATATATCTGTAAGGTGTCACCCTTTAAAAAAAGTATAATTTGAATAACAATTTAATTATATGTATGTGGAGTCTCCCCAAAATAAACATAGGTAAGTTATAATTTCAGTATACATTTCATCATCTGTGGGGTAATAATAATAATAATGGTTTATTTAAACTTTTAAGCTCGTACATATATAATATATAATATATTTAAAGTGCATAAAAAATGTAAAATAATAATTAGAATAATATTAAAAATAATTAAAATAAATGATTGAGACATAGAGAGAGGGAAAATAGTGGAGAATATATATTAAGGTTTTGAACATTATAACATTGAAAAGCTTTTGAAACGATTAAACATGAATTCTTTAGTTTTATATTTAAATTGCATTTTGTTTAATATTTTTAAATTATCTGGCAGATCATTATATGTTTGGATTGATCTGTATAGTGTTGCTGATGTTCCCATTTTTGTTGATGTCGTTGAGATTTGTCGAATATCGTTTGCTCGACGAATTAAAAATCATAGCCATTAAATTTATCGACAATAATATGTTCGCCTTTAATATACCCCGCCATTTGGATATAATTTTTTAGTTATTATAATTCTTTAGCTAGTTATTTTAAAATAATGCAGTTATTTTGTGCAATTATTGATTCCCTTGCCAAAACATTAGATTGCAAACTGAATCATGTCATAAATTTCATGTCATAAATTTCACAAATGAAATAATTAAATTATGGAATTTAATTATAAATTTTTGATTGTAATTTAAAATTATTGAACATTTGGTTTACAATTCTAAGTTGGTATTGTATATTGTACAAAGTACCGAATTACCGTATGAATACAATAATTATTGTACGGTTGGTAACGCTGCTTGCAACCCATATGAGCATTGTTCCCGCGTAATATGGCTCTCCATCAGGACCTCCGTTAACCAAATGCCAAAAAAAATATTATAACCTGTTATAAAATTCCATTCTTGAGTTATTAAATACAGGTTATTTGTAATTCAATTCCAATAATGAAATTTAAAAGAGAAATTACAAGTTGTTATTTTTCAAGAATAATGTCTACATATATAAATAATATACACAATAATATATAATATAACTAAATACTCAACAGTATATCATAGGACACCGAGCAGATGCTGTTCAACGTAATTAGGTTAATTACCAATTATAAGAATTGAGTTTCGAGTTAAGTTTGCACCCTGTCTTGAGGGATAGCATTTCCCTGCGGGTCGCTTGTATCTATATATATATATATATCTTCTGTGATGTGGAGAGCGCACTGAAGCATTGAAGCTTAAAGTACATGTACATGATTTGCTTCTAGTCTAAGGGCGATAGAATAAATCACGTTATGGAAGCGTAATAATGCTTAGGAAATTACCTGTGGCTACCTGATGGTGTACAAGCACATATGATGAGGTGTTTGGGTGGTGAAACACTGCGCAATCGACGCATTTCTCTCTATATCATCTCTATACAAGTTGGTAATACCGCACAGATTGCTTAACTTGTCTATATATTCTAGTTATAATGCCAACATTAGTCATTTAAGATTAATTTAGATAGCTGGAGCATTTTCTTATTAGTTTATTATATCTCTTGATATTTATTCAAGACAAACTTTTTGTCTTGTTTACTCGAAAGCTCTTTCTTATCTTAAACACCATTTCTCTGGCAATCTTGCTAAGCTCAGCGAAATCACAAGTGCGATCAATTAATAAAACATCAGAACGAGCGAAACATGAAAATCACATTTCCTCGCGTGGAGTAAATCGTGTGGAAACTTCAAAATTGCTTGCGGTGTATGTTATATATGTTTTGTATATATGTTTTCCCTTCTGTCTTACACGAGCGCACATGACTCTCATTTTCGTGGCAAAAGTTTTTTTAAGGGAATAGAACATTTCTTCGAAACAAAAGCTCTCTTCTTGCAGTTGTTCACAAAGTTCGAAAGGCATGTGAATACAGGAACCCCCGCGCACTCACGCACAACCCTTTTGAAATGCAAGTATTCAGTGCCCGAAACATGTACAAAAGTTTCGGGTGATTTTTTTCCCTTTGCCAGCGTACGAAGGGTTGTTAGTATTCTTTGAGTGTGTGTGTGTGTGTTTGATGGGATTTTAATTCGCTAGCCGAAAAAGTTATGTATGTCAGTGGGTTAGTGTGTTCCATCAGAGGAATGTCACGACATGATCGAGTTTGATGTTTTTTATTGCTTTTTAAATAGGGAAAAGCTATTTTCAAATTACATTTTCCTTTAAAAAAATTACATTTAACAAACACACAAAATACCAAACTAATTGTAACATATATTATATAATTTAAACAGAATGTCAAATGACCACGAAACAATATTTAATTTAAATGGCCGCCATTCATCACGGTAAATTACAATTAATTCTACCAGAAACCGCGATAATAAAAAGCACATATTCCCACAACAAAATATCCGCTCGCGGCCACAATTTTATATGTGTGTGTGTGTGTGTGTGTGTGTGTGAATCGAGTGGTTACGTATATGTACGTAATATATTTGTTAATGGCCATTTTTGTACGGGAGGCAATTTGCTGTGAGCTGTGAAAAATTGACGCTCCCCAACGCGATTCCATGCAATTTCCCCATCACACAGAAATGTGCTGCACGTCGTCGTCGCGTCGCCTAAACGGCTAACGCAAACGAATTTCCATCGACAAGAGTAATGAAATTGTTTCCAAATAGCAACGTTTCCTTTTTAATCACCAGCCCCAACCAGACTCCAAACCATTTGGCACGTCGCGACGCGTCGACGCTCGCGCGCGCGCGCTCACGTCACACTCAATCGATGGAAATTTTAAATTGTGTTTGCCAGCACCTTCAAATTACGGTTTCAATTTCCGGTGTGGTACGGCTGCTGTGTGCCGGCTGCCGTGTATTCTATATAGACATCTATAAAATTGTTATATGGGTATAAAGCAACACATATAACACACTTATTATTGCCTGAATTTGCAGAATTGCTCCCACGGGTGGAAAGTGGGGGCGGAATGGGTGGATGGGGTGTGGGGTGGCTCGTTGAGTCGCGTTTATTTTGTTTTTTCTTGGTACGTGATTCATAACGGATACAAGCCAAAAGGCATATGTGCGTATGAAAATCTTGAAATTCGATTTGACGATGTTCTCGTATATATATATATATAAATATATATATGATATATACAGTTATAGTGGTCCCATGATGGCTGTACAGAATTATGAGTTATCAGATGAAATGAAATGGAATGCAATAATATTATATATAGAAAAAATGAAATAGGAATTCATGGGTTATGTATGTGTTTTAGGAGTAATGGCAATAAATGATCATCTGAAGTTTCAATTTCTGTACGAGGGTTATTTTCGATCTATATAAGCAATTTATCAAAGTGTTTGAATGGTTATTAGGTATTTTTATGTTTGACATATTGTTTAGGCTAGTAACAGATTTAGCTGTCAATTTCGTCGGTCTCAAATCAGAGGTCTACAACCACCAAAAATAAACTGAATAGAGGAAACGATTAATTTGAGACCAACGATATTTATCAACATCTCTTTATTTAATTTTATAAGGTACATTTCATATAGCGGGTTTTCATACGAAACGCCAGAGACTCCCAGACTCGACTAATTAAATCTTTTGGGACTAATCTAAATCTTATCTAGTCTTATTATTGTGGTGTCTGCCCCTGCATTGGGCAATGAGGCAAAATACAAGAATCCATTGTAGTCAATAATATTTAAATTAATTATTAATTATTCTGTTTTTTTTTTTAAATGTTAAACTTGTGAGTTGTTTACAATCTACTAGGGTAAATATTATAAACATCGGATCAGTATTAATTTAATAAATATTTGCTCCATGTTTTTTTTGCATATCGGATGGAAAATCGAAGCTTTTTTCGTAAGCTTAGAGGTGTATTTACTACGATGAGCAATATTATTGAAGATGACAAAATGTGTATAATTCGCTCTTTATCATACGCCTCTAAATAATTACAAATAATAACTTTAGTTAAATATCCTATTGATTTTTCTATCCATCTGTTGAAGACTCACTCAAAATATTGTTATAATTTTTGTTTTAGAATAAAATATTGTATTTCTGAAATAATAACCATTTTATAATAAAATATATTTATAAGTCGGCAAAACAATTTTAAATATTTTATTCGTTTATCGTTTATCTTAAGAATTAATAAGTTTATTCGAAAAATAATTTATAGTCAAGTAAAACAAAAAATAAATTTATAAATTTTACGGGCCAAAAAGGCACCATTTAATGACTCGCTAAAGCGGGCGAGCAGAAATCGTCGCACGTATTGGTGCTTAACTGTTTGTATATGCAGGGCCGGTTCTATCTATTGTAGCACCCGGTTCAGTTTCAATTGCTTCCGCTCTTTTGGATTTTTCACACATATATATATAAGTAGGAAAAGTAGGAAGTAGGAAATGCAATTCCGGACCGATTTTGCAATACCGATATTTCGGTATTTAACATTATTTAACATTTCGGTATTATAAGTAATTATAATTTTCAATGGCAAGTTATTTTTTTTAGCGACGAATTTCTCAAGGGTCTTTTCATTTTTTTTTGCACTTACATAACTTTACAAGCACTATATCAGCACAAATTCACTTTCTTACACTAGTTAAAATTTCTCAAGATACAATTTCTTCCGTCTTTTTTTAGTCTCTAATTTCGGAAGGTCGAATTTCTAAAGGTCACATTTTTTCCATTTTTTATTGCACTTTTATTTCCAATTATTTTTTTCACTTGTTCCAGTTTCACAGAATAGAATTTCCACAGGTCAAATTTTGCAAAATATAATTTCTGAAGACCAGATTTCACAATGTCGAATTTCTCAATGTCCAATTTATAAAGGTCAAATTTCTCAAGATCGAATATGTCAAGGTCAATTTTCTCAAGGTCAAATTTCAATGATATATATGCAAATTTTTCAATAATTTGGATAACCTCTTTGATTTTTTAGGTGAACGATGTTTTTTGTTGTAGATTTTTATATTTGTGGTAGACAATATTTAATTTTATGGTGTAAGCTAAATTGTTTGGCTTTTTTAAATATAATTCAATATTTCCCGTATATCCTTTTTTAGTTTCCTTGAATCGTAAAATTTTAAATTGTCTTTATTTCCTTAGTAAAATTATGCGATTTTAAGATACTTCTAGTTAGTTTTTACTTAAAGGCACCTTTATAAATATAGGAGAAACAATTCTTATATTCATTGGACTACTCTACTTAGTAAAAATAATAAATGTAAGCCTCTAACTCTAAGAGATTGCAAGGAACTCTCCCGTTCTCTAAAAAAACTGCTTCTTATTTATTATTAAAGTATTTTTCGTATTACATTTTTGCGTGTTCCAGTTGTTGATTCTTTTTTACAGACGACTGGCTGGCATTTACACCCGATTACCATCATCATGCTCTTAGTAAAAACGCTAAAATATCTCCTTAACTGTATTTTTGTAACCATCCCTTCGTTAGCACTTAGCAGATGCGTCATCATGATTTTTTTTTGAATTTGGGTTTGTGTAAACTGATTTATCTATTCAAACGAAGATATACTAAGAGGATTAAATCCATTTTGGATTAAAAAATAATTCACAAAGAAATGTTAAATTTAAAACAATAAATGGCATGTTGAGAATCCTACCATTTCACTTGTAAGTAAGGTTGTCACATTTGGTTGTAAAATACAGTTGACCAATGGATAGAGTATTTATTGCAGTGAGTAAATTGTAAGTTTCTTTAATTTCTATATTTGTTAAACGCAAACGAAAAAAGGGATAATAATACGTTTAACAAAATAATATCGAAATAGCGGTATTACCAAAAAAGTACTTTAAAATAAAATCTTTTTTATTTTATGTGTCTGGTTGAAGGACAAATCAATTTGTAGCCAAAATCTAAATAAAATTGGAAATTTTCTCTGCATTTTTATTTGAGAATTAATTAAAACGTTAAAAAATAACTTTGGAAACTGATCCATGACATTTGATATAACTGTCATTTTACTTCATCTCACCAATGAAGCAATTATATATATGAAAATCTTTCCTCGAGTTTCAGGGCTATGGAGTTCTTTGCTAGTAGTATCAAAACCATATGTCCCTTCTCTCTCTTTATTCTGTCTCCATATATCTTTTAATTATATATTCATTTTTTTATAAATAGTGCATACATTTGTTTGCTTAAATATTATTTAAAATATGATCTAAATCAGCTGTTCCCGAACTATGGTCCGCGATTGTTTTTAAGTGGGACTGAATACGGCGGCATGAAATAGACCCCAAAACATTTTCAGTATACGCGAGGCCTTTGTATTATAAGTCTATATTATTTATATTTATATTATCTATATTATTTGAAAAAATGCCTGATATTTGAACAGAATACGTTTTTAAAGAAATAAATCTAATTGGAGCGTATTAGGCGTTAAATATATTGTATTCAATATTTCGAGTCCGCTGTTTTTTGACATTACTATTTTTTCTACAGATTTAGATTTTTTTGCTTGTTTTTCAATAAAAAATAATATATGAACTTAAAATGATAATTTGTACTAAAATAAGATTATATACGGTTATATATATACGATCGCACAACATTAAAAAGCTAAAGCTTATTTTTTTATTGCTCTAGTGATTACTGAGATTAATTATAACTTGGCTCCTAGGTCTTAATTAAATAATAACGTTAATAATAATAATAATAAAATGATACGTTATCAAATACAACTTAGCTATATTTATTTGTGTTTGAACACACCACCTGCTAATCCAAAGTATTATTAACGAACCACAAAATCATACCAATATTCCCAATTTACTCCATCTCTATTTTCTTCATATAATCTGCATTTACTTCGCTTCCGAATGCCACATACGTACAAAGACCCATTTACAATCCTCTGCCATTATTCCACCTCCAAGTAAGCTAAAGGTTTCGAAACATTTATAAAGTTCAAACACCGGATACGCACCCTCACACGCTCGCGCGCGCTCAATATGTGCTTTTAATGAACCGTTGCTCTGATTTCGAAGCCGTTATAATGTGTCTTGGTGTGACCGTCTTTAACTGTATCCCACTTTCCCTCTTCTCCGTTCGCCTCCCGCCATGCATTCCGCACTCAAGTCGTATAATATTTATTGAAGCCAAACACTTTGCGACGACCCTTTCAGTGATGTGCGCTCGCGAGTAATTTACTCAGAAAACACTTAAAACAGAGCCATTAAGCCGGGCAGCCAGAACGTAGCCAGGCAGCGCACACAATAAACTGACCTTCCTCGTGCTCTATATATTCAAATTAATTGCCTGCGCCTTTAAATCTCGGATCGTTATTTATTTGTATAAGTGTGTCGGATTTTATTGCCTATTCGCCTTTCCCCTTCTCTCTCTCATTCTCTCTCTCTCTATGTATATTAGGTGTCTAATATATATAGCATATATTCTATATGTGAATGTGTAGGAAAAAAGCCCAAGCTAAATAACGATTATTATACAATACATCACCTGACGAGGTATCCTGGCGAAAATCGATGGTGCGTCTTTGTATATCCCTGTAAGCATTGAAATATTCATAAGCGGTGGCCAGCAGCTGGCCCCTTCCTCGATACTTTACCTGTATAATATGTACAGCATATATATTGCGTGTGTATGGTATATATGTATGTCAATATATATGTATGGCAAAAACCCCAATGCGCGTTGCGTTGCGGACACGGGTCTGCGACATAATAATCAAAGCCTGAATATAACAATACATACTCACCCGTTAGCCGTTATAAAACATACTTCTAAAACATACTCTACAATCTACATGCAAGTGGTAATTATATTTCAGTCGAAAACATAAATATGTATTTATAGACATATAACATATTTTATATAGCTATTTATATAGATTATATATTTATATAATATAAGATATTTATTCGTGTGTATATTAAATGTTATAAAGGATATAGCACGAAGAAAGGCTGTGCTCGGAATTCCCATAACGATTTCCACTTACAAAATTGTGCTGTGCCAGGAGTGTGCGACGCGCCATGCCATTTGCTGGGGGTACGTTGTCTTCCATGGGGGAGCTGCTGGCTTCTGCGGAGCCTAGGACACGCACTGCCGAAGATTTCCGTGACAGCGACGTGAACAGCATTCCGAATTAGCAGAGCACTGTTTTTGTGTATAAGAATGAAAAGCACAACAATAAAAACACAAAACACAAGATAATACAAACAGGCTGCGAAAATTACAAGTAGCAAAACGGGGAAAACCCATTAAGCATTGTCGGGTGTGTATGTATGTATGTTTAGGGGTATGATATATTCAGTGTATTGTATATAAATATGTATATATAAGAAAGCTTGTTAGCGCCGATATAAGACCCTTTTGTGTGTATATGTTGTCTGAACTCATGAGTGCGTGCTTGAAATCATGTAATATATTGAATTTATGCAAATGAAACAATTAAGGTGCTACACACACTCAAGTAGACACAAACACAAACACACACACCCTATATCATCACCCCCTATTCAAACACACGCACACACACACACACCAACAAACAACGACAAAGATATTGTGTATAAGTTGCAGAAATTTGGAGTGTTGAATATACCTTGTCTCCGATTTGTGAACAAGAAGATGACGAAGCTGACGACGAGGATGAGGACAATGACGGCGGCGGCGGCCTCGCCACATCTCCATTCGAGGCGATAACGCTGGATGAAGCACCGCACACCATTGAGGGCAGGAGGCAATCGCCGGAGCAGCAGTCGGTTCCGAATTTACACTGAAAATGGAAAATTGTGTAAATGAGGGGACAGTTATTGTTATATCAATGGGGTTTTTGTTGTTGTGATAAACATTTATGTGTACGCAGTTAGTTTTCATCTAGTTTATGGCTTTGCATTTGCGCGGGAGAATTTAATTAGAGCTGAGGCAAGATTTTTGTATTCAATTTTAATAATTTTTAGACTATAAATTATATGGTGCAGTATAGTATTTAGAGGCATAGGAGGGCTGTGTTTTTTGAAGCTATATATATATATCTATCTATTTATCTAGCTAACTATCTTTCTATCTATTTATATATCTTTGAATAATTATGTATTAATAATAATATTAAAATGTGAGAAAATTATTAAATACATTTTTTTATCTTCAATATTCTCCAAAATATTATTATTATTCATGACTATTTTGAGTATTTGCAAAAAGAATTCGTATTCGCTAATATTTTACGAATGCTATAATGCTATTGCGCTCGTTAAAGAAAAGGAGTGAAAAAACTATAATAACAAATGTAAATGGTCACCTTCAATATAAAAAATGCAACAAAATACCAGCTTCAAAAAATCGGTGCGATCATGATTGAAAACTTGTTAAACTAGTTTTTAAACATTACTTTTAATTAATTAACCCTAAAAATTCAAATTTTCCATATAAATTCTGTACCTTTTATACTTGGTATATGTAGTGTAACTAACTTTGACCACCCTATTTTTTGGTCAGCAAAGGGTTAAATGTAAAGAAGCAGATATTTTTACAAACATTACTTTATCTAGTTTCTTTAAAATTTTTACTCCTTTTGCCCAATTAATGAATTTAACCTCATTTGTTCACCCGTAATGAGAAGTAGGGGTAAATTTAGTTGTCATCGGCAAAATGTCAATGGACCAAGTTTCTGCTCGATAATTTGACAATAGGTCGTTTAATTGGGCCGCATTAGATTCCGCGCACGTATGCAAGATCACAGACACGTAAATCTAATATAGAGAATTTAAAAAGAGCTTTAATGGTTCCTATTTTTGCATTTTCAAAAAATGCTTTAAATCCATTTTTGAATTGCTTGAATGTAATTTTAAAACTATTAAGTTTTAAAATACTAAAACTTGATCTTGAAAACTTGATCGAATGAATAAAAATATAAAACCAATGTAACATATTTTCATACATATCAAATTCTGAAAGTTATTACATGAATATTTTAATATTCCCTACAATATTTACCGGTATTCGCTATTTTTTTTATTTATATTCTTGTTTTTTTCTAATATTTGCAAAAATTACTGATATAAGTAATTTTTATTATATTCTCAAATTAATTTTCATATTCAATAATATATTTAAATTTGCGGATATTTTTATGTATTTGAATAAGTATTTATATTTTTTTTTGATATTATTTATAAAATAGTAATATTTTGATATTTGCAAAAACAAATAAACGTATTATTTTTGAAGATATTTAGATTTTAGTAAGACTTTAAATTACTGTATTTAGTAAAAAAAATTCTATATATTTGCAATATTACTAATAATAATTCTAATTATCCAGTATAATATTATGTTTGTACCATTATACTTTTCCATCAAAGTTGAAAAAAAAAATTTGTCATTATATAATTTAATTTGATAAATTATATATCAAAATAAAATTTGCATAACTTTGTAAGTTTTCAAATCTAGCCTATAAATTATGTGTCAAATAATTATTATTTATATATACATATATATTTACATATTTTTTTAAATCGTGGTTTTGTATATTTTATGTACTAAAAAATCTGTTATATGCATTCTTGTAAAAAAAGAAGCTTGATTATTAAAAAAGAATTTTATTAGTTGGATTTCCATTTAGAAAAAAATGTCAAAGCTATAAATTGTGCGTAATTTAAGCACTATTCGAATATTAAAAACTTAATGTGGTAAAAACTGCGAATAATTCAAAAATCAAATAAAATTATCGAAATCAGTTCATTAAAGGTCCAAAAACACATTTAAAATTAAGATTATATTTTTTTCATATTTTCTAGTTTTAAGTTTAATGACTTTAAATAAAAAACATATTTTACATACTTGTGTAAAATGTAAAAACCAATTTCATTATTTAGTGATGCATCTCTTAAAATAAAAATCTCAATTTTATACCAAAATAGAGAACTTTTTGTTTAGTATTTTTCCAGATACTTTTTACCTAAACGAATGTTAAGCAAAACAATGCCACTTTACTGTCTCTTTTAACAGGCTTTTTTATTCGGATCGGGCTTTCTTTTCATATTTTGTAACAAATAACTGTCTTTCAACTGATACCGGTCTTTTTATGTAGATCATTTAAAATGAATATCTGTTTTACATAAAATCAAATTAAATACAAAGGTGTCGGCCATTCTCGTCAAGAGAAAAGCCAGACAACAAATCTTTTAAAGAACAGGATAAACCATACATCTATGTGTCACAATGCAATATGTATGACTGTAAAGCGGCTATGTGTAATCTGAGCCAAAGTAGCAGAAGACACTTCGAATGTGGTGTTAGTGAAAGGATCAGTTGTATGGAATCCACGTTATGCAGTTCATTCTAATAGATTGGAATCTATACAGAAGAAATTCATTCTGTA
>JAAAKO020042628.1:0-11955 GCA_010015015.2 Bolitophila cinerea
TTTAACAAAAACACAAAGAGAAGAAGAGAGAAAAGAGATTTTGGGAGATTTTTACAAGGTATAATTTGCCTGTCACCTGTATTGGGTATGTAATGGTAATTATAGTTTGGGTTCGTGTTCTTTCCGTGAAATATGGCTGTGGGGTGAAAGAGCCACCGTGCCTCTAAGGTTTTTGAAAGCGTCAAATTTCTGCAGCACTTTCTGCCGACTGCTTCATCGTCTAAGTGGATGAAAGGCAAAAAATTTTGGAAAATGTTGCAAAGATAAGCCAGCACTACGAAATATAATCCAGAACTGCTGATTCTAGACAATCATGACGTTTCTCATTTGTTTTACGCTTCAATAGTCGTAAAAATGTTAATTTATTGTTGACGCTGACACCTCATACAACTCACAAGTTTTAGCCATTGGACAAAGCTTTTTTGGGCTTGTCAAACGATCGGCATGAAATATACCCAAAAACATTTTCAGTACACAACAAAAATTAGGTGCGCATGCGCAGAATTCTCTTTTTTTTTAACAAAAACAAAAAAATAGATTAAGGGAGATTATGGGAGATTTTTACAAGGAATATTTCGCCTGTCACCGTGAAACGTTTGTTCAACGTTGCCTGTGACAATTAAACGCGTTAAAATTTCGTCAAAATCATCACAATCTGAATGATTCCGGATTTTTTGCAAAGGTGGTTTCAAAATTATAATAGTTTGCATTCTTTTAAAAAATATTTATTCTGCCGTTACTATTATTTTTTTCATGAATTTTCAGCAAACCAAAAATTGGCTCTTTCGCCCACCTGGTGGGGTGAAAGAGCCACTTGATAGAGTCGAGGAGAATGGCTGTTGCTTCGAAGATAAGAATTTGAATTCTTCGATAATGATTAGCTAAAAGATAAGGATACATTTCCATTACAGAAGGTAACTTTCTATCTCTTATAGATTCTGAGATAGATAAATACTTAGTTTTTTTTTAGTCTAAGTTCACATTACGTTTTAGGTATATAAGTTTATTAATTATAGCTATTACGTACACTTTCAAAAACACCCACAATATTTATTTGTTTAATTTTATATTGATCACACTTTTTATTGTGCTATTAATTTGAATTAAATTATTTGAATTCTATTGTAAAATCTCACGAATGAAAACAACAATATAAAAGTGGAGCATAAGTGAAATAGGTTATAAATGTGTTAAATATATAGAGACTTAAGATACTTTTTGTGGAAAAAGAGACATGGTCCAAAAAAAGAGACCAAGTCTCTAAATAGAAACCAACTACGAAGCCTTGAATTCAGAAAACGCGATTTTCATCCCGCGGAATTTCTCCCGTCGACTTTCACACAAGTTGTTGGTATTTTACCCCGAGATCGCTCACCCCGCTAACATTACTGACACATTTAATGGCATTTCTAACAAAGAAACTACACCCCGCCAAATTTCGCACATTTTTTACGAATTTTATATAAATGAATTTGAGTTTTTGGACGCTCACCCTACCGTCGCCCGCCCCGAGGAACTCACACAAAAACACAAACACAAAGATAGATAATTTAAGGAAGTCATGTATTCTTAAGAAGATTTCCTCCTCAAGACCTGCGTTTAATGGCATTGTTACACTGTGAATTGTGTGACCGACGGCGGAATGAGCGTCACAAAGATCAAATTCGTTTGTACGAAATTCGTAAAAAATTGTGCGAAATTCGGCTGGGTGTAGGTCCATTGTATGAAATACAATCAAAAAAGTTGTCAAAAGTTGGCGATGTGAGCGTCCACGCGGTAAAATACAAAAAAAATGTTAATGTCGACGGTGAAAATAAAAAAAAAACTTTTTTTAATTATGTTTAAATTGTGGTTTTTTCTCTTGTTTAAAAGTCAAAGTAGATAGCGGGTTAGCGTTGCCGGGATAAAATTCCCATAACTTTTATTTATGATTGATGAACTTCACCACAAAAAAATATTTGTATTGAAAAATTAAGACAAATTGCTAGAATTAATTAATATTTATTTGATTGTGAGATCAGTATTTTGCAAGCATTTTTCAAATTAAAAAAAAAAATGTAAACATTTTTTTTAACAATCATGACAATAAAGATATTTTAGGAAACTTGGCATATGTTTATATCCAATTGAGCCCTATCTTCGACGCTAAAAATAAACAGGAGGCGAATTTTAACGTTAGCGTCTTTAATAGTATCAATAGGCAAATAAAAGAAATAGAAAAACGATTACGGCTCATAAATCAAATCGCTGCGCATTTTATTTTATCACAAGAAACAAGAACAAGCGTAGCAACGAAGACGTGTCACGTTTGTGTCAAGCCGAGAGAGCACCATGTGTAGTCCAAAATGAAACACATATAATAAAAGACGACCTTATAATGGTTTTTCACGAAATAAAGGCACCTGGAGTTCAGCTTACGTGCAAATTGCGTGCAAAGTTTGCAGTTAAGCGTGAGGTTCAGTTTGAGTGCAAACTTTGCACGTAATCTGCACGCAAACTTGGTGCAGTTCTCGTGCATGGTCTGCACGCAAACAGCACGCAGGGTTGAGGGCAGCTTGTGTGCAGCTTACGTGCAAATTATACGTGCAAAGTTTTCACCGAAGCGTGAGGTGCAGTTTGAGTGCAAAAATTGAACGTAAACTGCACGCAAACTGAACTGTTTTAAGTTTGTGCCTGGGCGATTTCGACAGTTTACACGCATTTCTGCTCGTAATGTGCACGTATCTCCCTCTGCTCCTGCGTGCAGTTTGGTGGCACTTTGCGTGAAAATTATCGAAAAAATTATTTATAACAGGGCTACCAAAAATATGCAATAAAAAATACGTTTTAATAAATATGCATTTAAAATAACAAAATATGCTCCAAAAACAGAAAAATATGCACTTAAAATTACACATTATTCATCATTGAAATAAAAAATAAGGCAAAGATAACGTTTGAGATTTTTTTTGTAAAAATATTTTTATGCAATTTTACCGCAAGTGGTCCTTATTATGAATAAAATTATACAATAAATCTGCATTAAGGAGAAGGAGGTGTTTTAATGTTATCGCTCTATCGCCCTTTTTAAAGTTTTTTTGGGGATAAATGTGTTTGAGGAGAGGTAGTTTCTGCACATTGCCTAAGGTTCTATAAATTTCTATTCTCTTGTAAAAAAAAGTTTAGTGTTCTATTTATTTTCTGTTTATGCTACTAATTTAATTGGTTTGGGTCAGTGTTCACCATAAAACAACTCTTCCCTTTATTTTTTATGGTGGAAACATCCTAATAAGAGAAACCAAAAAAAACTTTTTTAAAAAGTAAACTCGAATTATTATCACGCGAACTAGTTGGTATTATAGCCAAATAGCTTGGTAAAATGCACAATATGATGATATTTCTAAAATTCTAAGAGGCAGGAAGGCAAAATGTTTCATTGAATATTATTGTATTTTTTATTTATTTTGAATAATTAAATCATTTAAATAATAGACCTACAATTATTAAAAACGAAGTATATATGCTACTTATTGTACAAAATATGCTTGAAAATGTAAAATATGCTCCTAAAAGGCCAAAAAAACCAGCTTAACTCAAAACAAATTTGTATATATTATATGTAGTTTATATTTTTAAACGATGTCATAGAAAAAACATGCATTTACATATTTTTAGTTGCCCTGATTATCACAATACTGTTTCTGGAGGATTGTAAATGAATGAAAAACTACCAAAAATCTATTCAGTGTAAATAATAAATAATTTATTGTTTTGAAAACTCAACCGAATATCATTTTTTTTCAAAACTCAAACATTTATTGTGAAATTCTGGTGCGACACAGTTTGAAATAACAGACAGGAAATTATGTCTCGACAGAATTTCTAAATTTAAATTGAAATGAAGCTAATAGAAACTTTGTCGCGTCAGAAATGTTCAAATTGTTCAAAATCTCTGAATTTTGAATTTATGTCGTATCCGAACTTCAACATTTTGGTTGTGTCGCTAGAAATTGTCGCATTAAGCCTCTTGAACGACGGAAGAAAACAGACTTTTATTTTGAACAAACTACGAGAGGATTTTTGTTGTTGAAATAGAAGAATTTCAAGAATAACACAAATTAAAAAAGATCACAATAAATCTTAAGATAAAACATAAAAAGCACTTTATATATTTATTTAGTTTCTTCGTATATGGCTAAGGGTATCAGTATCTTCAAGTGGCGACGGTACCCAGTTAAAATCCCGGCACTGATCCTTGCATAATTGAAAGTGCTATTTTATTTGTTAGATGTTCGTTTATTTTTTTTGATGTTCAATTATTTTTAGATGTGGTAATTTGATTTTCTATGTGCTCATTTGTTTTATTCCGTGTAATTTTGTTTTTATATGTGGTCAGTAATTTATTCCTGTGTTCATGTTTTTGTGTTAAATTATATATGTATATTATATTATATATTATATTATATTATAATGTTCGATTTATTTTGATCCTTAAATTAATACCAGTGTACTTTATGTTACGCCAACGGAAACTAGGTTAGATTTTAGTTGTGGCGCGAAATATAAATTTAATAATTACGCACAATCAGTACAGCTTTTTGCAATAAAATCAATAATTCGTTAGATAGAGGGACTTGAAGAAGCATGAGGCCAACCGGATTGGACTGAATAACTTATTGGTCCACGGAATCAAACGGAGAAAAGCATTAATGACCAAATCGCTTTTGTCATCGCTGAAGGAAAATGTTTTTTATTCTTATGTCTTTTTTGCATAATGCAAAAGATTATGCAATGGCAGTATTACGAGCCTTATTAATATATACTATTGGTAATAAACACATTCAATTTTCTTTTTATTTTCCCAATCTCTTAAAATAATAGAAAAACAAAATAATAATCAATTGTAAACAATTTAATTAATGGTTCTCTACAGAAACAAAAACAAAAATATAGAATATATATATAATCCTGTATTTTCTCGAATTTGTAAGTTTCAAAGGAAAATATGTCGACGTCATTTTTGCGCATAAAAAACCGTTACCCCGTCCAGTAAATCCACCATCGAGGCCGCATCCTTTATTGGATATCCAAAATCCAAATCTGTAACTTTAACTAGCCCTCTCAAATCACATAACTACTTGTATATATAGTTATAGATACAACCATACATATGTATGTATGTATCCTACGAGAGCGTCTATGAGTTTGTGTACTATTAAGACTCACAACATGATTGATGAACAGTTATTGTATTTCTGATCTGTTTATGTTTGAGAAATTATTGGGAAATGTTGAGTGGCAGCTTAAAAAAAAGCTTTGCCATGAAAAAGCTACCGTATCTGTCTCAATTCTATCATGGGCATCTTGTTGGGTGTGCATTTATATATAGAGATTGGGGATGGGATTAGGGATAAAATTGGCATTGTATAGTTCCTTAAGCTTTCGCCTTTTCGTGTGTATATATGTTTGAACTACGCAACAGAATTTTGTGTTTGTCTTCTTATGTAATAAATTTCATAATCTTTGTGCGAAATTCCTTAATGCAAATGTTTCCAGAAATTGATAATCATAATGTATTACAAAAACAAATATATTAATATCTGTTTATCATTCCTCCGACAACCACGAAGCCACTAGTATCCGGTCGATGACCGCACTAATTTTCGAAAATGTATTATTTACACATCCGGTACACATTTTCTGTGTGAACGCGTGGCGGACCGTGCATTTTCCGTTCAACTGGCACCGAGGGAACATAAATCTGTTCGCACGCCAAGAAAATGTGTTGACAAATGTGTCCACAACATTTCAAACAAAATTGTGTGTTATTCTGATAATCATAATATAATATACATAAACATATGTATATATTATTCAGTGTATAGCTATATATTATATAAGAAACTTAATTCACACGGCTGACATTCGCTTCTCACACAAAAGCGTTTTAGTGTGAGTGCAGCATTTTCATTCAATTAAAATATAAATATAAATAGTTCTGGGCAAGGGATTTGGGCGGCGACAACGGGCGCGATTATCAGAAGCGATGACACGTTCAGTTTCTTATGTAGGATTGTATTTTGTGCATTTACTATATATGTACGAGTAGAGAGTTGTCAGTATCTATATTTTTGTTTATTGTCTGTGTGTGTGTGTGTGTGTGTGTGTGTGTTTGTGTGTGTGTGTGTGTGTGTTTGGCACAATAAGGCCGGCGCTAGACAGGCGGAAGGAAGCAATTTTATTTGGGGTTTTATATGTCTAGTTCATCACTTGGCACATTTGTTGCAGTATAATTCCAAATGGAATTGTTGGATCAGCAACACAATCAATTGTGATAAATGTGTGTCCGTAGTTTTTAGATTGATGGATGTACTAAACAGTTCTTTTATTAACCCTTATCAATTGTAACTGGTATTCGAATTAATCTATTTAAATGTATATATTTTTATTTCATGAAAGCTTTAACTTTAATATTATTTCTATAACATTTTTATTATAGTTTTTCTTATAGCTTTGTTTTTGAACATTTGGTAACGCTATATTATAGTATTTTATTTTTATTTTGTTTTTTTTTCTATTGGAATTACTAAAAAAGTTGTTATATACAACTTAGTTTATAATTTGTATTGACACAATCCAAGTTGTATTGAAAATATTTTCTAATATTTTAAAATTGTAAAATAAAATCAGAATGATATTTGCCTAGAATGTGGATATATGTTTTATTTATTTATACTGAAAGACACATTAGAATTGACGAGGATGTGATGTGTGTGATAACAACAATTGAAAAATTGTAGTGTGGACATTCATTTTGAGACTTCAAGATGGATGATATCTAAATATTCATGGCTCAGCAGAGCGAACTTCTCGTGAAGCAAAGCGAGATGATGATTTTAATGATGCAACCACAGGCAGCACCTCAATTTCAAATTCCGTCAGATTTAAAGATGGAGACGCTGGCTAACAATATTAAAGAATTTTAATTTGATCCAGAAAATGATATCACTTTTCATTCATGGTATGCACGATATGAAGACTTATTCCTGGCCGATGCAATTGCCCTTGATGATGCAGATAAACTTCGTCTACTGGTCAGAAAACTTGATACTTCAATACATAGTAAGTACGTAAATTTTCTGTTACCAAGATACAAAATACAGAAGCTTTTGCGTACATCGACGATATTGTTATCGTAGGTAAATCTCAATAAGTACATCGAAAGAATTTATTTGCAGTTTTCGATCGCATACAAAAATTTAAATTCTGCGTTCGGGCTGAAAAATGCTATTTTTTCTTGCCCAGCATTCAATATCTTGGCAATTCTGAAAATGCCTGCACCATCTGACTTTTCGACACTTCAATAATTTTTGGGAATGTTTAGTTATTATGGAACTTTTATCAAGAACATGAGAGATTTAAGGTAACCATTGGACAAACTACTAAAAACGACAGCTCTTTTATTGACACATTATAATCCTATTTTGGTGGCAGCAGATGCATCGAACAAAGTCATTTGAGGTGTTGTTTTACAAACATTTCCCGATGGTTCAGAGAAAGCAATTGTTCACTTTCCTTAAGTCCTGCAGAAAAAAAATATAGTTAAATTGAGAAAGAAGCTATGGCATTAGTTTTTGCAGTGAAGAAATTTCATAAAATAATTCATGGTAAAAGGTTCTCACTTTTTACTGATCACAAGCCGCTACTAGCGATATTTGGATCAAAGAAAGGAATTCCAATGTACACTGCTAATCATCTCAGAGATGGGCGTTTTCTTGTTGACTTATGATTTTAGCATAAAATACATAGAGACAACAAAGTTTGGACATGCCGATGTCCTATCTCGATTAATAAGCACACAACCATCAATGTCAAAATCGGTTGTCATTGCCTCTATCAATGTAGAAGATGATCTTAAACAAATTTTTGCAACCACTATGCGACAATTGCCAATTACAGCTAAGACAATTGTTACGGAATTATCAAATGACACAGAACTTCAAAACATAATTAAGTATCTTTAGAACTATTGGCCTAAAAAAATTGAAGACAAGAATACAAACATGTTTTATAATCGTCGTTATTCATTTGCTGTGGTTCATGGATGTCTTATGTCAGGAGATCGTATCGTTATTCCAGAAGAACTACGTTATACAGTTCTCAACAACTACATTCGGGGCATCCGGGAATTGTAAGAATGAAGTCTCTTGCAAGAAGTTTTGTATATTGGCCAAATATTGAAAAAGAAATCGAAGAGTTAGTAAATAAATGTTGCAGCTGTGCAACAGCCGCAAAATCACCACCAAAAGCGGTACCTTTACCATGGCCCGAAACTACAAAACCATGGTCACGTTTGCATATAGATTTTGCTGGTCCTTTTGAAGGACACATGTTTATGGTTATCGTAGATTTGTTTTCTAAGTGGCCTGAGGAAAATTTAATGAAGTCTACAACTGCACAAGAAACTATTAACACTTTACGTATGTTGCTTGCAAATTTTGGTAATCCGAAAGTTTTACTATCTGGCTCCGATAAACTTTCGCCAGCACAAAAGTTGTTTGGTCGACGAAATATTCGTGTTGTAATGGATTTGATTAAACCTACTAAAAATCTAATTTTCTGTATTTAAACCTTACAGAAAATGTCAGAAATATTGTATGAATTAAATAATGTAACTATAGTATTTGTCCAAATAACTCTTTGCGGGAAAATTGTAGTTAGTTCTTAAATTGGCATAACAACTTATGCAACTCTGCCTACTTTGTTCGGATTTTATAATATATTCAATTTTTTTTTAAACATTCGAATCCCCAAAAAAAACATTGTATTTATACTTATATGTATTTTTTGTGCATAATCCACGTATTAAAAAATAAAAGAAATAACAAAAATTAAAATTAAAAAATACGAAGGGTCGTTTCCTCGAAGGTGAATTCCAACTAAAAGATATTTTTCCAACTTCCCAAATTGGTGTTGCTCAGTCAAACTTGAGTAGTCAACTTTCGATTTCGGGAAGTTAATGTCATCCACCCGTTTTTTCAACTTTCTAAAATAGCAGAATTTGAAGAGGATTTTAAACTGGGCGTTTTTGACGCATTTTCGTGTTTTCACTCTTTTCTTGTAAATTAAGTAGAATTATCTAAATCTCAGCATCTCTCACAGTGGGGCCATTCCATTGTGCTTTAAATAAAATACTTACAAATGCATTTTTTTGGGGATTTTATAAATAATTTCTCTACAATTAAATTAAATAATACATATAAATATTTGTACTGTTTTTTTAAATGCATTTAAAATCCTAAGTATAATTTTTTTGGTTTTATAATATAGATTTAATACTCTCGTGAAATAAATTATGTATATATAAAAATAAAATATTTTAAACAAAAATCCGTAATTTTGACAAATTGCAACGCATGCTATAACTGTATTTTCTTATTTTATCTATTTTAAATTATAATTGGTTGTGATTTTGTGTTTATCATGATTTATCAGTGTGTATTTTAAGAAAACACGAGTTATTGAAATGCTCATTAAAAACATGATAGGGCAATTTTTACTTCCGAGTATTCTTAGGAAGTTACATAAACATATTTTTTTAATAACTTACGGTCGACAAGAGTCGATGAATACTAAAAGTCTATTCTAACATTGCTAAAAATTTTAAAAATTAAATATATAACAGCTGTTGGTCTAAATAAAAGCATATATTTCAATAATAATAAATTAAAATTGTATTGAAAAACCATAATTATAAACCAATTTCTTATACAATAACTGATTTTTACCAAAAAATAATTTAATTTTTTGAATGCGCTGTTTCATAATTAAATATATAAAAAAAAATGTATAATTTTGAGTTTTAATAATTGAATTATGAGCGCTTTAAGGGAAAAAGGTCCACTGTGCGTCTGCCCGACAGTTACTATAGATGGATTGACTATATTTTTAAGCACAGGATCATCCACTATGATACGGGGGGTCAAATTGTTAAACACTTAATAAAACTTAATAAAACAGGCTTCTATATGACATAACGATTATACTCTCAGGAAAATACGCTAATGTACTATGCGTTCTTATGCAGAACGCTATGAACACTATCTCTCAATAATTTGACAAACCTGGTTTTTCTGTTAACCCCAGGTTTGGAGTCTGGTGCTGGTTTACACAATGCCAGCTCCCAAGCATTAGATTTGACCATGTCTCTTAAGGGATACGCATCGGTCTTTCAGTGTATGCAATCCTCGTCTGATGTCTGGAAATCTAAAATTCGGACGAGATTGACGGGATTATCTCCGACAGCCAAGCTGCTTTGAGAGTGTTAAGTGTATCCTGATTTACTTCGGGATTAGTACTTGACTGCTGGAAAAAGCTTCAGGAGCTAACACGTTGGTTTTCTGTAAGCTTGTTTTGAGTCCCTGGTCATTCAGTGATTTCAGGTAATGAACATTCAGATGGTCTGGCTAATACCGGTAGTGAATTACCTTTCACAGGCCGGAACCCACCGTCAGAATCTCGATCTCACTCAGAAAGTCCTGGGTTAGAGACCTCCAAGACTGGCTGCGATATATCGAAGGTATTCTTAAAGAGGCCCAGTGAGACGTTAACCAAATTGGCGCAAAACTTTAACCGCCGAAAAATCGGCTAAGTTTGCAGAATCTTAACAGGACACTGTAAACTAAATAAGCACCTGCATAGGTTGTGATTTTTCAAAAGCTAGACCTGTAGCAGGTGCGGAGAAATTGAATTATTTTTATCAATTCGTATTTTAGACAAATCTATATTCATTATTTCATATATTTCATAACCACAGAAGTAACTTCTAATTCAAAATAATAAAAATATTTTCAATCCTCAATTTTTCATAATTTAAATGTATATTGAAAATAAAAAAAAATAATCAATTTTAATGTATGTCCTGTTTTGTCAAATCTAAATTTGTCTGAATATTTATGTAAGCATTATCTGCAAAAAGTATTTTTCTATTTAAATCATAAAATTCTAATTTCCGCAACATGACTGCATAGCTAGAGCTTATATAATTAGTATTCCAACCACTCCCGGGTTTTTCTGCAAAACAACGAAATAATAATTTATTTCCATTAAAGCTTACTTCCGATAAAACAACAAGTCTTTCTAGAGCAGAGTTCTGCGTGTATAATCGTTTTCTGCACCCTAATCGCACTTATAAATTTTAATAAAGCAATCCGGTTTATTTTCTACGCTTGTCCCACCCGAAAAATGCATATTCTTGTTGTTGGCATACTACCAGTATATGTTCTAGTATTCTGACTAGTCACTCTTCGAAACTAACCCGAATGAACAAATTGAATTACTACCTAATTGAATTTAATGGTATTAATTGTATTTCATCTGTATTTATATGTGTATATAATTATATAGCGTGTGTGGTTTTAGTACGAGTATAATAGCACACAATGATTGTAGGACAATGGTTGCCAATTAAATAGTAGCCAAACCTCCACGAATAATATCGCATTCATTAATTTAGCAACACAAACACATTTCTGTGTACGCCATTTATTGGGTATAGCATATATACAAATACACCTGTTGTTTGTGGTGAAAATAATTAAATATATTATCCGAAAACATATATTTAGCAGCTATTTTCCAGGCCGATTCATTTCGTTGAAGCTCGACGCCTGTTTTAACCCATAATGAATGGATGCGGTTTCACATTGTTTTAATGTTTTTATTATGCAAGGAAAATATTTGCGAAATGATATTTTAATAAAACGTATTTATACATACAAATTGAAAAATAATATTATGAATTAAAAGCAATTTAAAGTAAATTAAAATTCAAATGTCTTTATCGTTTAAATATATTATATATTTCAAATAGCGGAGAGTGCTTCAACTAAGCTTTTACCTATGATTTTAGATTAAAAATACTTGAAATATAAATAAAGACGCATAGAATTTTACGAAAAAAAACGTTTTCTTATC
>JAAAKO020042639.1:0-11955 GCA_010015015.2 Bolitophila cinerea
TAATACATAATTATATATAATATAATAACAAAAAAACATCAAATATATTTACTAATATATTTTTATAAAATATTTTTACTAATACAGTATAATACAATCTATATTCGCAAATATTCATAATATTATAAAAAAAAAAAAATACCACACATTTTATAGGAAATAATATTAATATGGAAAAAGACTTTACATATACTACGATTTTCTTTTTCTTTGTGGAATATTAAAATTATGAGTTTTTTTATGAAAATATCAAGAATTGTACAAATATCTGATATCTGATATATTCATAGACAATAACCGAAAATATCCGCCAATCATAAATTTTAGGTATCTGCAAATATTATAAATAATTGCAAATATAATGTAAAAAACATATTAAATCAACATTTTCGATATTTTCGGTATTAAATTTATAGTAATCTTTATTTACATATAATACGGTGTACATGACTAATAATAAAGTGATTTGCCCTCGGCCACGACGAAAGTATGCTAAACAGGCAAAGACTCTACATACACTGTGCTAATTATACACATCTTGTAGTGAGTATTAGTTTTGAAGTGATTTTAATATTTTTATTGCTGTGTAAAGCTGGATTTTAATTGTAAAACATTCGCTTACCAGCAAGCGGAACTAAGATGGAAATACAGATTGAAATCAAGTTCGAGAGAGACATACAGCGTTGCCAGCAACTTCAACACTGAGAGAAATGGTGAAATTGACTAAACGTCACCACATTTTATTTTATTCTGTCGATAGCTATAGTTTTTACGCCAGTACACCATTGTTATACTTTGAAAAAAGTAACAGAATAGCAAACACAAAATCTGATATATAATGTATGTGCCTATATATATAACACTATTCTCTGTATATTACTGATATTATCGACTAATATTTTATATTATTAGTATTATTACCATTATTTTTTCTGTATTATGACACCATTTCCTTTTTTTTAAATATTCTTACAATATTATTGATATTATTGCATAATCAAAAATTCTTGATATTATTAATAATATTATCGATATTATTGATATTATTTCACATGTGTATGGTGTATTCTCGTAGTGAATACAACTTTAAATAAGTAAAAGACAAGACAAAAAACAAGTATGGTGATATAACATAATATGTATTTTACTATACATCACCATTCTCTGTATATTAACGATATTACCGATTAATATTTGATATTACCGATTATTATTTGGCATTATTATTATTATAATTATTATTATTATTATTATTATTATTATTATTATTATTATTATTGTTAGTATATTATTAGATATTATTGATATTATTAATAATATTATCATTATTATTGATATTATTTCTCACGTGTACACTACATTCTTGTAGTGAAATGCCATTTTTTTTTGGTATTTTTTGGAAAATATAAATGCAACATTTTTTTAATTTAAAATATATGTATATATAATATATTTTTCAACTTATCTGCCCTGAGGGTAAACCACATTTCGCTTTTATTTCTTTTATCTAAACTCACTTTCAATCGATCCACCATAATATACAGCTATATCTATAATGTATGTGCATTTAGTCTAGCCCGATGCAAATATTTAGTTGTTGGCTTTTGTGTTTGCAGCATTTCGAATATGTGTTGTTTTTGGGTAGCCAGGCGCATTAGCCAGTCGGCGCCGGCGGACGGCGCGTCGCTGGAGCAACTGAAAATACTCTCAAAACATAATACATAACATGTCAACCTGCCTGGCATTATATTATTGCGGATGTTTTATCGATTTTTAATTAAACGACCCTACATATATATATTTTTGTATATAGTATATATATTTATATATGTATACATATATGGATATATATGTGACTGGTATTTAGGGTAGAGATGTATGCCTGGAAGCACATGCAAATGGATGAACATTTTAAAAGCCTGTGTAAGTCTGAGTTTTCAAATCGACGGGCATCATAAAATGTTTATACAGTAACATGTTAAAGCTGTTGTATGCTTTAGGATAATCTATATGTGAATCTATGTTTATATATATATATATACAATATATGTTTGTATGTGCAGCGTATGTATAAATAAACACAAAATACATAAATATAAATGATCCATAAAGTACATAACATATATATTTATATTTATTTGAATGTTGTCGAATGATGCAGAATGATTTTGCGGATGTATAAATGTTAGGGTGGGTTTCCCCCGGAGCCTCTATCCCGGCGCACACAACGTTTTCAAAAACACATTTTCCGGGTAAATGTACCTGTTTTTTTATATTTGTACAACTCCCTCCCCCCGCTTCCATACGGATGCGATGCGTCCCACAATGCTGCTCCCCGTATATATGAATAATGCGTATTTCTAATGGGGTTGTATGTGTATATAGTATTCCCTTGGCGGTTTGTATGCGCTGCGTGCGTACCACAACACACGCACTCGGGCCTCCGGTGTGGTCCGGACTGTGCAGCACGATTCTGACGCGCTCGCCACTGCCACAAATCACAGTAGCAACGTTTTGGTTATTTGTTAATTTACCACGACTCCATCACGACTAAACTAAACAGGCACAATCAACCCGAACAACGTCTGCCCTGGCACCACAACCCAGCGGCCGGCACCGGCGCGGCGCTCCGGCCGGTCGAACGCATATTGATTTGCATATATTCGTAATTAATGTTGTATTGTCTATTCGGTGTCACGAATCACAGTTGAATAATAATATTCTGGATTTATTGAATTTTGTTTGAGTTGCGAGTGTCGGTTGTTTTGTTTCGGTTTTGAGAGTGCGGGTGGGGGCGTGGAGGGTGGTGGTGAGGACAAAATGCGCGGGCTTCAGGTCGTTGTTAGCTAGTGCGAACGATCACCATCATTGCAGCTATATTTAAATTTTATTTGAATGGATTTGTCTATTCTCTACAGACACACTTATACAAATGCAAATAAACATAATATACTTTATATATATGTTCATTTATTATTCATAGAGACGGAGAGAGAGAGAGAGAGGTGGCTCTTTGATGATGAGGCAATGCAATTAAAATGTTGTTTGTTGATGGGTAAAAGAGCGAGTCGTAATAAAGCTAAAGGAATGCTCCTTCTATATATAAATTCAGGAATATATATTCCCTTGTGGTTAGCTCCTCCGCTTGACTCGGCACCATCTTTGTCGTCGCGGTATCATCGTCTTGGTTTCATCGTCGTCTCGACATCATCGTCGTCTTTGATTATACATACAGACATTTAGAACTGGGACTCTGGTGCGGGATTTCGTAAGAACGTGTTAAGTGTGCGCTGGGCATCGGGTGCCGGCCGCTCAAGGTGCAAATATCGATTCGGTGTTAATTTCCATTTTCTCGAAGAGGAAAGTTCAAGCGCAGGTAATGCAGTACTGTTGCGGTCGTTTTGTCGGAGGTCGGAGAATTGCGAGTTAATCGATTCCGTATTTGCGTATCTTTTGAGGAATCGCAGAGGTTTTGATAAGCTGAACGACCGGAGTTCGACGGAATGTTGTATTTCAGAGCTTTTTTTGCTAAAGTTTAATTGTAAAATGGATGTTCTAATTAAAATCGTTACATTTTTTTGGAAACATTTTGATGGCTTTTATTTGATTGTAAACCTCATATTAAATCATTACCCTAATTATTTCCTAAAAAAAAAGTGACTCCTCAGCAGAAGGCTCTGTCGACTGTGCCAGTCTCGAAAATATACTATTATTCTAGCTTTGATTTACCACCTACGGATTTCTGTATCCTCCCAGACCCTTTTTGCTTCTATAAAATCGCCGTTATACGTTTTTTATGAAAAGAATATGTATTTACCAAACATCCCTAAATTGTTCCTGAACCTGAAAATTTGTTTTTATAAACTTCGAATTCTGTTTCCTCAGCTCATGCAAATAATTTTACATTTACTTGGCTAGATATCCCAATTTTTTATCTTAAAAAATCGCCCAAAACACCATAATTGGGAGAATAGTAGCTGGTTTATAGAGTTACGTTAATACGCCAGGGGTCCTAATTTTTAAACCGAGTATTTTTGAGTTTTTCTCTTTTGTAAATGCTCGGTTTTTGTCATAATAAAAGCCGATCATTTTCCTTATACGTTTTTCAAGGCTTTAAGACTTCTTCTATAATAAAACAAAGCGTTTTGGTGTATAAAAGTGAGAACTTTCTGTGATGCCGCTTTTCGATAATGAAATGATTTTCGATATTCGACGAGCGATTCTCGATATAAAAATCTCAAATATAATGTAGACAGTTCTTCATTTCAAACCAGGTCTCGTTTTTTATTTTTAAAGAAAAAAAAGCTTTTTGATAATATTATTTGGTCTAAAAACATAATAATATTTTTCGATACTGAAAGTCAGGCGTTTTGACGAAATGCAATTAGGATTGTTTAAATCTGGAAACAAACTATTGGATTTTCAAAACTCTTGCTTTACTTCAAAAATTTGAAAGTTTTCTATATATTGAACATAAAAGAATGATAGTTTTTTTTCTTCCAAAAACATTTTTATTCAAACTGACGGAAGTTTTAGGTTCGAAAAATACCTTTTTTAAATTGATTTAGAGAACCAGAATGGTTTCATAGTATTTTTTTAGTTTTAGTTGGTAAAAATTAAAGTTTTTTTAGTTTGAATAAAAAAACATCTAAGTTCGAAAATAACACGTTTTTGTTATCGAAAAACAAAAATCAAACCAAAAATCATAGCAAAAATTGATGAAATTGATAATTTTTTTTAAATTTAAAGTGTTTATAATATTAAGAATTGTAATACTTTGAAAAAAAAAATAGAATCCTGTCTACCGCTGATGGCTGAGCCGAGAATGTGTCACGGAACTGTCCTGTTTTTCTTTCTGATTTTGATTTTCGATTTCGAAATTCCATATATCTTTAAATCTTCTAATTGGTAAAATGAAATCTGTTTAGTTTGATCTATACGAACGGTAGATATAATAAAAAAATATTTTGTAAAATCGGAAAAAAAAATGTGGAACGTTGACAAATCAAAATATGCAATATCTCCCGTCACCCCCTCACAGAGACACCTGCGAATTGTCGAAAAACTAGTTATCCTGAAAATATTATACTTTTCGTCATTCCCGAATGTTGTCCATATTCTACACATAATTTAAAAATATTGCTGATGGTGCTCTCGGCATCCCCAGAAAAACAGACGCAGCCATCTCCCGGCGCATTACATTTAAAATTCAATTAAATTTCCTTTTGCACCCTTTCTCTGGATGAATTTGAAAGCACTCTTTCAAATATACTATATCACACCCATTTTATATATAAATGTTTGTTTCTGCTCTTTGGGTGGGAACTTTTTGCGAGTGCCTGCATTTTCTCTGATTTCGTGTGGCAAAAAAGCAATGTCGCGTATTTCCTCAGCATTCACTCACTCACACACACACACACACACACTCAGACACAGGCAGACAGGAACAGGAGGATATTTCTGTCTACGAATTATAAACATTTTGTGCTTTCGTTTGCCGCACAATTTCTGTGTCTGTGTGAGTATAAAAGAGTGTACGTGTCCACGTTATCAAAATATGGCAGACGTGTCCGCCCGACCGCCCGCGCCAAAGTCGCACAAGACGACACGACGACAAAATAATTGCCTCGTTAACTAATTGAAGATTAAAGCTATATCTGGATTAGGGGTGCGAGCTGCGAGCGCTCGTTGTTTTTAGCAAGCCTTTCATGATGCGTGCATAAGTATATCTGTATATATGGCTTTTGTTGTTGTTCCTTTGCAGATAAGCTGTCCAGCCTTAGAGTCCTTTGAATAAAATATATTTATATATACAAATACGACGACGAGACGTGCGTATGGTATATTAATTAAAGTGCTTCACAGATTATGAGTCTACGGCGGCATTAGGAGTTTTGATGCGGAGTTGATGCTGAGTTAAAGCGGAGTTGAAGCGGAATTAAAGCGGAGTAGTTTAACATTTTGATTATATTATTTTTAAAGCGACTCGAGCAGGACTAATATAAATTATGTCTGCACTGCACACGATGTATTACTCGCACATCCATTAAAAACATATATTTACGCATTACATATATATATCTACACACTCAATATTAAAGCGCAAAACAAACAGATCATATATTTGGATGATGGCTTAGAAACAACATATTGGGGCTGCGCAAACATTACATATGTTATCGCCTGTGTTTGCCTGAAACATATGTAGATATATTTTCATATATTTAGTATATGTACTAAATCTGCCTAGTGTAGTATAAATTCGGGCGTACGGCATCGTGTGTTTATATGAGCCGTCGTTCCACCTACGTTATTCGCTCATATATACGCACATGCACGCAAGCCACCCCCGACCAGCACCTTGTTCGCCTAACTCACATATTTAACTCGTTCCATGCGAGCTTCGAGGGGGGTGGGAGTGGGCGCTCGCGAAACTTCTGCAGAAACCTTATTGCATGTGAGCGCCGCGCTCGTGCTCGATTCTATTATGATGTGATATGCAAATTTCATTACACGCAGCGCGTGCATAATATATCTACAATATATATGATTTATATGTATATATATATATATATATTTATATAGCAGCATATAGCATAACAACATAAATATGTAATACACGTTTGTGTATACAAACAATGAGCAACTCTGAGCGTCTCCGTGTTTGCTGGCGCCCGCGTAAACATAATATAATATATAAACATGAAATGATGGATATAATTGAACGAAGATTATCGTCTTGAAGCACTAATTACAGGCGCTCAGGCGGCATGTGGGCGCGGGGGGTGCCTGAGGATGGAGGTTCGGTAGCCTGGCGCGTCGCGTCGCCTCGGCGTAGGTGGGACGTCCCGACGCGACGCCCAGCTCTATGAAGCTGTAGCGAGATAAAACAGAATATACACATTATCCTTTCGTTGCATATATACAGTTATATCAATAATGAATTTGTGTACTATTATTATGTAATTATATATGCACATATTTTAGGCTTCAGTGTGCCGTCACTCGGGAGCATGCATGCGTTAGGCTTATTCGAGCGCGACGTGTATTCAGTGACTCGGAATTAAGTGAGAACAATAATTGCAATTATATATATACATTTAGTAATGTTTTATATGTGCTATAGATGTTGATTTTAGGTGTGTTTTGAGGCAATTACTTGATTTTCACTTATTAACTTCAATTCTCAATAGAAATGCTATTCTGAATTCAATTCGTTCTATTCTATTTCGATGAACTATTAACTCTTGAATAGTATATATGCAATTTTATGTAAATACTGGTAATATTTTCAGAAATCGGTGCATCGAACTGTCGAAAAAACGATTGCTTATTACATTCGAAAACGACTGCTTAATAAAAAAAACGAATGTTCGAGACCATTTCACTGCGTAAAAATGTGTACTTTATATAGATATATTGGTATTTGGTAATATATTATATTTTTGCTCATATTACCATATTATCTTTAATATTTTCGATAATTTTAAAATATTTTCAAGTTTTTTGGTATTAGTTAGAATATAAATTATATTATTATTAATATTATCAAGATATTTTGAATATATTATTGATATTATATTGTATATTACTGATATTACGAATATTACGGATATTATCGCATAGTAAGAATATTCGCGAATATAATCTCGCGTACTCATTATATATTTTAAAGATATTCTTAATATATTATTGATATTATTTAGTATATTACTTTAGAATATTATCTCGTGTACTCGTTATATATTCTCAAGATTCTCTTAATATATAATTGACGCATCATACAATTTTACGGATATTACGGATAAGAAGAATACTCGCGAATATAATCTTGCATACTTATTATATATTCTCAAAATATATTTTCTTTTATATAGGATAACACAAATATTTGCATTTGTTATTTTTAAAATCTATGGTTTTAAGATCTGTGGTTTAGAAAATCGATTTTACGAATATTACGGATATTATCGCATAATAAGAATACTGGCAAATATAATATTCCGTACTCATTATATATTCTCATAATAATCTTAATATATTTTTGTTATTACATAGTATGTGACTGATATTATAGATATTATAGCATAATAAGAATACCCGCGAAATAAATGTTGCATTCTCATTTTATTTTATTTCTAAAGATATTCCTTATATATTATTGATATTAGATAGTATATTACGGATAATAATACAAATATATTCGCATAATATATTCTCAAGATATTGTTTATATATTATTGATATTACATTCTATGTGAATTATATTACGGATATTATCGCATAATAAGTATACTTACAAATATTATTTCGCGTACTCATTATAAATTCTCAAGATATTCCTAATAAATTATTGATATTACATAGTATATTACGGATATTACGAATATTATCTCAAAATAAGATCATCTGCGAATATAATCTCGCGTTTTTGTTTTATATTTTGAAGATATTCTTTATATATTATTATTATTACATAGTATATTTCGTATATTACGGATATTACGGATAATATCGAATAATAAGTAATCTCGCGGATATAATCTCGCGTACTCATTGTATATTCTCAAGATATTCTTAATATAATATGAATATTACATAACATATTTGGGATATTTGAAATATTATCATAATAAGAATACTAGCAAATTTAATTTCGCGTACTCATTATAAATTTTCAAGATATTATTCCTAATATACTATTAATATCACATAATATATTTCGGATATTACGGATATTACAGTTATTATTGCATAATAAGGAAACTAGCGGCGTGGGTTCATTATAACGATAGCGTTTTACTATCGCAAAAACGATAGCGTTTTACTATCGCAAAAACGATAGCGTTTTACTATCAAAAACGATCGCTTATGACTATTGAAAAACGATCGCTTATGAATATCGAAAAACGATCGCTTATGACTATCGAAAAATGATCGCTTATGACTATCGAAAAACAATCACTTATGACTTTTGAAAAAAAACGCTTATGACTATCGAAAAACGGTCGCTTATGACTATCGAAAAACGATCGCTTATAACTATCGAAAAACGACAACTCATGACTATCGAAAAACGATAGCTTATAACTATCAAAATACGATCACTTATGACTATTGAAAATCGATTGCTTATGACTATCAAAAAACGATCACTTATGCCTAACGAAAAACGATCACTTATGACTATCGAAAAACGATTGCTCATGACTTTTGAAAAACGGTTGCTTATGACTATCGATAAACGGTCGCTTCTGACTATCGAAAAACGATCGCTTATGACTATCGAAAAACGGTCGCTTATGACTATCGAAAAACGATCACTTATGACAATCGAAAAACGATTGCTTAAAATCGAAAAACGATCGGTTCTCACTATCGAAAAACGATCGCTTATGTTTTTAGAAAAACGATCACTTATGACTTTCGAAAAACGATCGCTTATGACTATCGAAAAACGATCGATTCTCACTATCACAAACGATCGCTTCTGACTATCGAAAAACGATTGCTTATGACTATCGAAAAACGATCGATTCTCACTATCGAAAAACGATTGCTTATGACTATCGAAAATCGATTGCTTATACTATCGAAAAACGATGGCTTATGACTATCGAAAAACGATCGCTTCTTACTATCGAAAAACGATCGCTTATGACTTTCGAAAAACGATTTATTCTCACTATCGAAAAACGATCGCTTATGACTATCGAAAAACGGTCGCTTATGACTATAGAAAAACTGTCACTTCTGACTATCGAAAAACAATGGCTTATGACTATCGAAAAACGATCGCTTCTCACTGTCGAAACAGTACATTTTGAACGGTGATATTTGATGTGTATTTTCGAGAATTGTGTGTTTTTCGCTTGTTTTTTTTTTGTATATATAGGATTGATTTGGTTTTTGGTTATCGTAGGACTTGCTATTTTCCAGCATTGAAGGTCGCAGCACCCGTCCCCCTTCTGCGGCTTCTAAATAGCATAAACTGAATGTTAATATATTTTATTCCTCTAGCTTTCTGTCCTCGTTGTCACCCCTTTCCAACATTCCTCTGATATTATTTCTGTTTCGTAGCAGTAACTTCTCTTCACGCACCATTTAAATCCGGAAACCGAAGTTTAGTTAAACTATTGATAGTATTTAATTTAATAGCTCTTGTCTATACGATGTGGCAGCTTTTACTGTTCATATTTCATTCGGAAAATATTCGCCTGATTAACTCTGACCACCGAACACACACACACACACACATTGAAATCTGTCTGCCGGTGATTGATTGAATATTTATAGCCCTCCTTTATTCTCAATACCATTCTGAATAGACCGTTTTTTATCATTTGTATAAATAACTTTGAGCTAGCGCTGACCATTCACGGGCGCCGGTGCCCATTCCGTTGTCCAGGGGTGGAATATTTGCGTGCGCCAAGCCTCTGGAGATATTCATCAGTATATGTGGATTTCGGGATATCCGCATTTCAAAGTACCCTGTTTGTATATTTATTATAATATACACGTTATGTTTATTTCAAGAGAGGGGAGGAGAGTGCGGGAGAGCTAGGACGTTGATTGATGATACACACACACACACACTTCGCAAAGACTAGACTCGAGATGTTTTTCATTCTTCCAGACTATTACATGTATTATATGTTTTTTTACAAGTATATTAGGGCGACTCAAAGCGTATAGTGTAGCTAATTTTCGATTTAATATGCATCGTTTTTTTTTCAGTTGAATGATGATATTTAAAAAATAACATAAAAAACGATTTATCATTGTATTTTGATATACTTAAATGGAATAGAAGGAGAATTGTGGTGGAGTTCAAAAGTACATTCTGAGAAAATGGCATTATTAGGAGCTGATCGACAAAATTTCCATCAGACGATTATATAAATATAACAATCATTAATTGATGCATATAAAACCACCGTATTTTCACCCAATATACATTTTTAAACTATTACGACATATCTTATATGAACTTTTACACAAGCGGACATTAATTCCAAATGTGTTTGCTTGTTTTTTTTAATACGACATCTATTTAACATGCACTTCTACCTAAAAGGACTTTCACCCCAAATGTGTTTTCTTAATTGGTTTTATTAAGACATCCAGTACTTGGACTTTCACGCAAAACATTTTTTTTTCGTGTTTTTGCTTGTTTTTTTTTTAGATATGAACCACAAATATTTTTGCTTGTTACAATATCCATTACATGGCTTTTACAAAAGTGTTCACCTCAAATATTTTTTACTTGTTTTTGAGCTTGTTTTATTATGACATCCATAGCATATTGCAGTTTTATGTCATTTTGTTGGATATGTGTCTCAAAAAACATAATATTTTTTGATTATTGTGGGTTTGTTTTTAAATTGATAGATGAATTTCAAGCAGAAATCATTTAAATTTAATAATTATAATAATTATTATATTATTTTTATTTATTATTTATTTCAAATTAATTCTAAGAAAAAAAATGTTGAATAAAAGATTTTTTTCCATTCTATATATATATTTTTTAATAAAAATAATTAATGTTATAAAACATCAGATAATATTAATAAATATAAAAAATAAAAAAAAAATGAAAATGTATCTTTTTGATTGGCTGCAATATTTTTTTAATTCATAACAATGCATGATTTGTATTCAACATTTATATAGTCGATATTATGAATATTTGTTATAATCTTTTTCTTATACCTAAATTTTGTAGATCATGTTTTAAATTTTGAATTTTTCTTATTGCCGCCAAAGAAAAAATTAAAACATTCGCAATTTTTTGCAGGTTTGGTAAAAAATATTATACAATTTTCTGTTTTAAATACCAATTTAATTTGCAATGTATTTTAACATTTTTTTAATTTAAATCGTCCATTTTAAAAAAAATGTATGTATTCATTCACTTTGCAAGTGGTACATTTTGATGTTTAGAAAAAATAG
>JAAAKO020042650.1:259-11954 GCA_010015015.2 Bolitophila cinerea
CACAGGCTAAACTACCTACTTCTCAGCAAAACGTGTCAATTTGTAAACTTTTGTTATGTCACAGACAGGCTAGACAGACACAATTGCTAGACACAGATTGTACATGGTTGGCTGTCATTGCTGTTACATTTTTAATATTTTGTGTTTTTTTTTTTTAATAATTTCAATATCAAATCATAGATGATAACGAATTGCTAAGTTTAGTAGCGATAAGAGCCAAGGCGATATTGTGTGCTGCCTGAATTGCGGGTTGGTGTTTAAATCGAGCGAAAGTTGTTTACGAAATTCTATTGCTTGAATGATCCGGACTTTGATTGTCGCTCAAATCATCCGCAACGGCGGGTTGATTTTAGAGCCAAGACATCACCGCTAAACACATTACGTCACAAAGCATTAGGCACATATGTCACTATCGCCATCACTATGAATATTGAGCTATTGAAATTTTCAGATAATGAATTGTGAGCCAACTCTCGGACGAAGCAAAGGCACTGTCGCCATATCTTTATGAATTAAGCGGTAATAGCAGCTAAAAACTTCTCTGCACTATTTTAGAAATAACAAATAATAAAATAATGAGCATAGTATTTGCTGTGAAAAAACAACCAATAAATTCCATTCTCTTGTAAATTAAATTCTATTATTTTGGTGTTTCGCGCCGTTTTTATTAAAAAAACACAAAAATCAATTAAGAGATTTAGATTTCTAGTGCAGAATAGTCTCTGGCTGTTATATTGGTAATGTCTTACACGTTTAGAATTGTTCAACACTACAAGTTGTGTAATTTCGTGGCATTTGTAGTATGACAATTTAATGACATTCTGCCAAAAAATGCCAGATATTGACATACATTTGATTACGTTAATGGAAACACTTATTTTGACGATTTGTCAATGTGTCGCCGTATTTGGCACGCTTTTAATTTTGACAACCATGTTCATTATTTTTAGCTATTTGACGCTCTCCCTATTATTATTATATATTTTTGTTCGATTTTATAATTACAAATTTATTGAAATGCAGCAACGCAGGACAAAACAATTCGATTAAAGGATGGTAGTACAGATGGTCAGAATAAAGAATAATATTAGTACATTAATTACAAACATTAATTACGAACAATAATTCTGAAATATAACCTTTTTGTCATTAGAATTTCCGGAATTAATCTTTTTAGGATAAAAAAGCAAAAGCATTTAGCAGCCACCGGCCAAAGGTTCCTTATTTTTTTAGCTTTTCTTCAGCCGTCTCTGGCTTTTTATAAAAAGCGGTCGGCTAAAATATCAGCACTCTACTTTAATATAAAATATAACAAGATTTTTTTATTGAAGCCCAATTTATTTATTTTTTAATAATAATTGGTGCTTGTTATAATAAATATAAAGTGAGGTGGAATAATGCGTCCAAGGACATAATTATGATGGTAACATTTTAGTTTAGCTAGTTTTTTTTGCTTCTTATATTTTAAAATAAGAATATTTTATTTTTTCATAATTTACATTAAACATTCACGTGGTAAAGGGTCATTCTCTGTAATTTGTCGAGATTTTCCGATTACAATTTACGATTCCCAGGACTTTTTTGTTGATTCAATCAATAATCGAATTGCTTGTTTAATATAGCATCAAAAAACAAGTAAAAGTCTGGCAAAAACAAGAATATTATTTTTCCAGGGAATGGAAATGAGTAGTAGCGCGGAGGCAATGGCTTGATGATGATAATAAGGTGGGGGACCGACTCCTTGAATGCAATTCCAGCAGTTAGGCCAAAGTAATTGGTCCATTGTACTATGACTCAGGCGTAGGGTTGGTTGTCCACAAATCAGCCTGAAATCCTGGCAAACTCTGCTATCTTCGCGAGTGGTAGTAGATGAAGCGCGAAGCTGGTGGAATCCAGAACGCTCTGGAAATGATGCAGAGTGCCGGGCATTCTAAAATGAAGTGGATCGAAGATTCAATCATCTCATTTACCGCAGTTTTAGGTTATGTGATTTTATGTTAAGTGTTTTTTAGCCTTTTTTCTAAACATACAGACTAAAATAAAATTAGTTTATATAACCAAGATAAACAATAGTACTATTATTTATAACTCCAAAAGAGCTAAACTTAACGAAAAAGTCACAAATCGGTGTCCAAATCGGTGGTTTAAAAATTATAGTTTATAAAAATACAAACAACACGTAATATGAGATGTAAAATAAAAATTGAAGCAATTTGTAGTTTAGTTTATTGATTTTTTTCAGTTATTTAACTAGTATTTTTTAATTACCTAAATAATACGGGTGTTTAAAATAAAAACAGTTTTTTTTTGCCGAAATAAAACCTTCCGATCGGCTACTTTCACGGGTTGTATTTGATTTATTGGTCTAAAGTAATTTTTAAACCGATTACAAATCACGATGAAAACCAAACGCGATTTATGATTTATGTCGACCCTCGGGAAAATACCCGATCTCCTATAGAATTTATCGATCTTACTAAGAAGAAGAGTCAGTGAAACACTTGAAATCTGATGGTGTCGCGTGCTGTGCACATGTTGAGGACATGATTCAAGGATTAGATTTTTTCGCACCAGCAGGTTAGGCTATCCGAGTTAACAATTATTTACCGGGACGTGTTTTAAACCGATTTTGATATTTTCACTATTTTGATCACACTTTTAAGGATAACCACAATTCTGGAAAATCTTACGTTGAGCGAAAAGTCAATGTACCACACCCTCGCATCTATTATAGAGGTATATTGGTGGATCTTGACTTTAATCTTTCTTTCAAAGCGAAAACCCGGAATGACGTTGTTTTACAACATCCCAAGTTCTGGCCCAAGAATGATTGTCTCGCTCCAGATGGAGTCGTGTTGAGAACTTCCAATACCTGCTGATGAGCTTTTTTACCTCCCGCCTCAATAAAAGCAGATATGCGACTAGTTCTCATGGCACTAATGCTGTGGACCACTTTGAGAGACAATCCACAAGACTGGCATTGCTGGAATGCGTCAATTTGTAGCATACAGCCACGGAAAGCATAGGCACCAGTCAACCGTGTCGACAAACCTGCCTTGTGTACGAAAAGCCAGTCTGCAATTATGTGTTATGGCGAGAGGCTTGGAAAGATTGAAGAATTTTCGGAAATAGACGATTTTTCGCGATTCATAGGCGCGATATATAGCACGCACGTAAAAATTATTCCCTCGTCGAACAAACAACAAAAATCAAAAAACCCAAAAATTATTTATTTCCTAATGCCGGATTTCCACCAAGTGGCCAAGTGGTCATTAAAATAAATGGTCCAAATGGTGAATTGGGTACTATATAAAAAAACAGCTCTCCAAAAAAATTTCACACAATATACTAACTGTCAAATTGCCAATCCGCAAAAATAGTGGCCACATGTTGGTTCTTAATTTTTGAATGGCCACCTCGTAAATATTTTTATTCAAATGGCCACGGAAATTGCTATTGATTCCACTTAAATGGCCACAAAATAGCCATCAAATGTCCACTTGGCCAGTAGGTCGAAATCCGGCATAACAGAGTAAACATTTTCGTAAACGAGTGAAATATACGGCCGTGAGATTTTTCTGGTAGTACATTTTATTATACAAAAAAAACACTAAAAATTTAGCAATTTTTTAAAAATATAAATAAATTTTTAATATATTTTTTTCATTTTGATATCTAAAAACCATGAAAACGACTTTTAAACATTATTTAGTAATTACGGAAAAAAAAATTAAAAATAAAAGCTCTACTTAAAATCACTATACAAAATATTATAACATATTAACAGTTTGATTTAATTTTACGAGTTATTTCTTCCCTCTACCAATTATGGACACCAGAAAAAGCAAATAATTACCGGTAGAATGAAAACTACCAACCAATATTTAATATTATTTACAGATTAAAGATATATAAGCGGTTTTGGTTTTTAATTTTCCATAGAAATAATAAAAAATAGGTTGATTTTTTGATAAAGTTAAAATAAAATTGCATATTTTTTTAATTTTTATCCAGTAACTCAACAATACCCACTCAGGATCCATTTCGAGTTGTCCCGCCTTTGATTTGTCAGTGAATTGATCGAATTTCCTGACAAGCGGTGTTTTTAATCGAGTACTCTTGAGCTCATCTTCAATATGGATTTGGTAGCTCTCCCAAACGAGGTTTTCGTTATATTTTATAGCGGTGATCTGTTCTAAAAGTTGTACAGAGTCTTTTAGATGAGTTAATGGGCATTCATTCAGTAAACTTAAGCAAAACTTAGCAAAAGCTTCATAAAAAGCAAAAAAGAAACAAATTCTTTTCTGGCCACGATTTTTTCATCAAAAAATACATCATGCATATTCTTTTTCTGGCATAGATATTGGATATGTCTTACCTCTGGATAGCAGTTTTATTTTTGTGCTTCCGACACCAACGCTGTCACTCGCGGTCACTCATTGGTCCTAATTGGGTTTTTTGGCATATGGCTAATAGGATTGTTAATTTTGGAATGGTTCCTCTTCCAAAAATAAATTATATTTTTTCTCTATGTTAGCACCCTGATGTAATTGGATAACAACTGGGAGGTGATCGCTTCCTGATGAGGGACGCCGAACTTTCTATTCAAAGTTTAGGTTTTTTTAATTGTACATATTGCCAGGTCAATTGCGCTATTTTAAGCAGGTGGACACACAAATCTAATTTACTCGCCAGTGTTTAGTGAAACAAGGTTGTAGTCATCAAAAAAAACTTATTATGGTTCTTGCTTTTGCGTCGTCCGTAGTTCCGAACCAATGTTGCCCGTGTGCGGTAAAGTCGCCTATAATTAGCTTTTTCCCCGGGGATCTGGAGTAAACGTTGATCGATATCTGCATGGACGAATGGTGTGTTGGGTGGGATATAAATTCACACAAATTATAGCGTCTTTAGTTGGCCATAGGAGAGGCTGCAGCATATGCACTCTAGGTTAGTCACTAGTTTAAATTCCGTCACACACAGCCTTCTATATTAGTACTCCTCCATATCCGTTGTCGCAGTCTTTCCTTAGGGTTTTGTAACTCTGTATACAGAAGTTTCCGTTACGGTCGAGCCATGTTTCGTTGAGGGCAATAATATCAGGGGAAATTTCATTGATTAGAAAGTCAGGATAGCTTTGGATCTTGTATTTTACATGATTATGGTAGAAATAATGGTAGAAATCATAGAACTAAGTAACGGCGAAATTGGTGGCCAAATTAATAGCTCTGTGAATCTGACTCCCCCAAATCGAAAAAAGTAATATTTTGCGGCATTAGATTGACCATTTTTTGACCACAAATGACCACCAAAAACTTTGATTAACCCACCTCGGTTTAAAAGGTATTCAAAAAAAATTTGGAAGCCAACTTCACGTTTTCTCACCCCAGATAGGAAAACCAGTTTTTTGGGGGCATTCGATTGACCATTTTTTTTAACCACAAATGACCATCAACAACTTTTTTTGATCAACCTCGGTTCAAAGTTCATTCCGAAAAAGGTAAACGGGTTAATTTCACGTTTCCACCTCCAATTTACAAAAAAAATAACTTTTTAACCGGGAATGGTCAATCAAAGTGGTTGGGTGTTATTTGTGGTCAAAAAATGGTCAATCGAAATACGTTATTTTTTTAATTTGGGGTGCAAACGTGAGATTCACAATTTTTCAGGATAATTTTTGAACCGAGGTCAATCCAAGTTGCTATTTATAGTCAATCGAAAACCTCAAAAAAAACAGGTTTTCCTATTTGGGTGGTGAAAACGTGAAGTTGGCCTCCGAATTTATTTTTGAAATAACTGACCAAAAATGGTCAATTAAATGCCGCAATAAAATAACGCTTTTTTCGATTTGGGTGGTCAATCAAAGTGGTTAAGGGTCAAAAAATTGTCAATCAAATGCCGCAAAAAATATCACTTTTTTCGATTTGAGGGGCCAGGTTCACGGAGCTCAAATTGATTTCATAATCGGTAAAATGACTATTGTAATCACCGAGAGCCGTACTGGAGGCAAACCAAGGATTGACATAGCATTGCAATGAGGTCTTTTATTGAGATTTGGATACCTGCAGTTGTTGTGGTTGCTGTCTTGGCGAAACCTGGCGGTAGAAGAGAAGAAAACTGTAAGCCAAGAAAAGGGTATAATTAAGTCTAAAAAGTTAATCTCAACTTAAGAGATGGATTATTTCTTCATCAAAAAAAACCTCAGGTTAAACTGGTATGTCAAAAGAAAAACATTTTTTAACAGTTATTAATGTTCTAACTTAAAAATATAAATTTCAATATATATGATCCATTTACCAAAGAAGATGATTTGGTTAAGTATTTGAAAGATGATTTGGTTAAGTATTTAGTTGAGTACCCTAATATTGATATTACTGCTTCTTCCATTTGAAATATTGAGGATCTTGATTTCATATCATACAAAATTAGTGTGCCTGAATTCTTTTACCTGCAAATGTTGTCACCGGGTAAAGAGGCCTGGAATTTAGGCAAGCCTCGATCTTACATAATAAAGTATACAATTCTTCATAGGTTAGCTTTGAATTACCAACAACTCTCTTTACTCTTTACTGATTTGATCCCTGCCTCCCATAGACCTCCAAAATGTGGAGATGACGCAGGTATAAAGTGCCAATGTGTACCATCAGTTTAAAAACTGACTAGAGTGGCTTCTGTTAGACCGTTGTAAGCTTTTCGGAAATTTAGTTTGAGAATTTTGTTTGCACCAACAAAATTCGTTTCATTGTCAATGCTGAAGTCAATTAACGAGCTCCAAGTGTACAGCCTTCGTGACAAGAAAAACAAAGAGTGATATTCATATGCTTTATGGGTTTGATGTCCTCTACCTTTCGATGACCGAACAAGAATTTATCCCGAAAAATCAAGTCCGGTGTGAAGAATGGCTCTGCTTGGTGTAATACGTGTAATTATGGGTAGATCACCCATAATTTGCACCTTGGCCTTGGCAGTTTGACGAAAGCACGTCATGCAACGGTGGACATACTGACGTACGAAATTTCTGCTATTTAATTTCCAATACCTTGATCGCAAATGACAAAGCATTAATTGTGTTCCGCCATGCATTGTGACAGTATGGGCATCTGAATCAATTAAATAAGTTAACGTGCATTTTTTAGACATCACAATTGGGTGCTTTTGATCAAAGGAAAGTATAGCATTTTTAATTCGACCACCAAGCACCAACTCGAAGTAAACCATTTTTGTCGATAAATGGACTCAAACGAAGTAATGAACTTTTCCTGTGTACTGTCGTATTTCTGGATAAATTACCAATTTCTGCATGAAATGATCGGTTTTGTAAATATATTATCAAAGATAGAAGGGCAGTATCAAGCTTAACTGGGAATATTGGTCCAATGTGTCTTCGTAGTTTAGTGGTCCTAGCGCGTTTAAGCAAAATCGCTGACAAAGCGCAGTTACTCGCAAGAGTTTTTTTAGTATTAAGAAACGGTGCAGTACCTGAAATAATTCAACACTAGTTAGATTTGCATTATTAGAAGCAATTACCTTTTTTCGTTCTTCGAGATAAATATGCATATGCATCCGCGGAAGCATCACAAAATCCATGTATGTGTAATGAAATATGTTTGTCTTGCAATCCTATCCAACCTATTGAACTTAATATCTTGTAGACTTTTCAGTTCCATTCTAAATTCTTGCCATTCAGTGTTTAAATTAGTTGGTAGAGAATCATCCCATTAAAGTCCAGCTAGCCACAACCGTTGAAAAATCATTGTTCAATAACTATGCTTGGTGCCAAGAAACCGAGCGGATCGTATAATCAAGATATGTCAGCAAGCACCAATCGCTTAGTTGAATCACCTATTTCTATTTCTTCAGTGATGTTTTAATTGAATCCAAATTGAATCCAACTTGATCTGCTCTTGGATGCCACAATACGCCAAGAGTTTTCACATTTTCATCATCTGCGTTAGTATGCATTGGTATTTGATTCTCACAGTATCCGGTTTGAAAGACCAATTGTTTGGTTGGAACTTAAGAAAAAACGCACGATTTATAAACACTAATATTTATTCGAAACTACTGCTGTTTTTTACGACAGGACGTAACTCAGTCTCCTCAGCAAGTAGTTGTGCCTATTTTGCCTAATTTGCAAACATCTATTGTTTCTCGTGATGACACTTGCTTATCTCTGTCTCCGCTCGTCGTCTTAGAGGCAATAATCAATTATTGCATAATCGTCCCTACCGTACTAATTATTGTAAATTTGACCCAATAAATAATATGATAGTGCAATTTAATAGAATATCCCTTTTTTATTTTAATGTTTCACGAGATTGTTTCCGTAAAATTGTTCGCCCAGTGAATTTTGATTCATCATTCAAAATATGTTTTTTATACGAAGCATTCAATATTATTTATTTATTTCCTTTTTATTTACTTTATATGTTTTTTCAGGTTAATGAACCCAGTCTCTAGGGATTTAGAATTCGGGACAACGAGCAGGGTAGCCTAAGCATTTTGTGTAAAATAGAATTAGTATTTATGATTTATATTATTATTTAAATGAACTAGGTAACAATTATATACTGGGTTCTTATATACTGGGTTTTATTGTAAACTGAGTCAATGTAAACTACTCGAAACTACACTTTACATTGACACTACTCAACTTGACAAACACTGCCATTTTTATTATTACAATTACAAAATTATTGAAGAAGAACACTTATTTTCATTGGGAATTCGTGGTGTTTCTTAAACGTAAATAATCAAACAAATTTATTGGCATCCACGGATTATTGGTACAATCCCCTACATTTCTGGTCCTTCGAGCCGGATGCCCAAAGAATTTAAATAATATATTGGTCAGAAAACATCGATTGGCGATTTTTCTGGGAATATCATATGTTGCAGACCGGGTACTTGGACGTATCCTGTAACATCAAATCATCATCATCATTTGGAAGTGATAAGTGGCGTAACTCTACGCATAGTGTTTAGTGATCTGAACAACCGCAATCAACTGTTTTGGAGAACATTGATTCGGACGACATAACCTCAAAATGACAACCACGCAATTGGTGTCTAAACGCTCAACCCATGGGAGCATCATCAGTCGTATTAGCAAATGGAGCAAGCAAAATACAGATAAACCACAAGCTAATACCCTAGCTCAAGCTGCCGTCCAGATGGATATGCTTGACACAAATTGGAATGCAATAGTAAGTTGTCAGTGTGATATTGAAGCAGTTTGCGGTGAAAAGGAATTGGAGTTCCAGCAAATTGCGATAGAAAACTTACAAGAAAACTATATCTTGACCAAGAGTGTGTTGCGCGAACTAATAGCCAGACTTATACCATGGTAGAGAAAATAACGTGAAAATAATATCACAAGATACCTTTGCCATAGCAAACAAAAAATACCACAAAAAGATATAAAGGAAATGTGGAAATGTCTCGTTTGAAGGCACAAGAGTTGGCACGTTTAAAACATATATCGGAGAGTCACTGAAAAACATAACAAAAGCACCTCTAAAACCACAGCAATGACTGCACATCGTCAAACGGTTCTAATACCAAGATTGCAGCATGTATTGGTTTTTGGAAAAACAATTGCACAAAAACTAAAAGGACTTAACAACGAGATCAAAAAACACGTAAAAAGCTGTCTCAAACTGTCACATGACACAATTACATACCTATATGCCCCAATAAATAAGTGAGGCGGACTTGGCATCCCCTATCTCCAATTCCATATCCCAAAACCCATTGTGCAGATACAACAGATATGCGGAACTGGCAGATCTGCCAAATCCAGTAGTGCAATCTATATGTAATGCTGGTTTGGTTAGATCTGCAATGTTGCGGAGTCTCCAAACACTACGGGTCATAGATTCAAACCCTACTTCCCACAAGTGACAGTAAAGACCTAAAAGGCATACCTATTCACCGTTCATCAGTGTCCTGGGCGCGAGACATCGTAGATTTCATGAACTCCGCAGAACAATAATATAAATAAATGTGTTTGTAATTGTAAAAAAATTAAAATAAGTTTAAAAATGGCCTATTGTTCCATTTTAGGAAAAAAGCATCTTACATACAAACTTTGAGAAATGTAGCTTTAACTGTGTAGATTTGTATTCCGGACAAACATATTTGCTCCATCTTTATATATATATAAGATTTAATACCAGTACTACTGATGACTTTTATTTACATCCCAGCGTTTCTCTAACATTTTAGTGAGCTTAGTTTACTCTGTCTCTGGATTTAGATCGCGAATGTTTTTGGTAAGACGCCCAACAAGCAAACAAGAGCCCGAATAAATGAAAACATTTGTAGCATGTGGGACGTATAAAAGATATACTGAGGATGTTCCTTGGAATTGTGGCGACGAAATCAAAAAGATTGTTCCTAGCAACTACTCGCCAGACTTAAGCTAGAAGCCAATGCAATTAGGATTGGCGACATTTTATCAATGGCCGCGATGCAAATGCAACCATTTTTGGCAACCGCCACTGCTGTCCTGCTGATGGTACAATAGGGACCGGCTAGCGCGGCTGTAGCGGTGAGCATACAAACGTGGAAGGTGGAATAGAGCAAGCAATGGACATGAAAAATTGCCCATCCAGTATCGTCCAGTACATAGTCGCTCAATACATATGTCGTGCCGATCCGGGCCACCGAGCCAATACATTATTACTATGCGTAGATCCGAATCGACGATTGTTTATGGAGAAGTTCCCGTGGCAGATATTTGTATTTTTTGGAAATACTAGCTATTTTGGCAGGCGTTCGCCCATACAAATAGTTGCCAGATGGCTTAGTACGCAGAAGGCAGGAAAAAAGTGGTCCACTGCTTCTAAATTTAGCCGTAAGTATAATCCTCGCATCTTTCGCCTATATCGCGTCATGGCAGAGAGTGAGGAGGTTATCAGCCAAGGCAATTATTGAAATTCCAGCGGCTGGTTTTACAACATATCTAATGCCATGATAACAAGTCCCAAATCTGCTATGGAAGTTCTTTTGAGCCGGCAGAAACTATGTTGGCGGTACAGAGGGTAAACCTCAGCAGATGTTGGAAGTCCTCATCAAAGTGTCACGAATCCACCTGGAACGAGAGCATCATTCTTAAGCCAGAATTTAGGAAGACGTAAGACTACTCCATTCCATTGGTTTTGAAAGAATGTTTTAAATCAATATAATCCCGAGAGAGGATTAGATCCGCGGTACACTTCATCCAATAGATGAGAGTGTGTGGTACATAAACTAAACTCATAGAGTGATTTTCTGGCGATAGAGATCAACCTCCTCCTCTGAAGATATGATCGTCTCTATGGGTAGGAGTGTTTCTAAAGTATAAGTGCCCTTCGTGCTGGACCTGTATGTTTCTCATCATCACCAACCGAAAACGTATTTCCAATTTAATTGTATTCATAAAAGTGTGATAGAAATTGTGAAAATATCAAAATTTATTTTAAACATTACGTAAAACCTACAAAAACCGTGTTTTACTTTCATCGTGTTTTAGTCGGTTTTTAAAATTATTTTAAAACAAATAAAACAAATAATACTAGTGCCGATTAAGTAGTTTTATATCGATCTAAAAATTTTAAAACATGTTCTAATTTTAAAACACGATTAAAACGAGTGAAAAATACGGCCGTTAGTGACCGTTTTTTAATTTGTAGCACAGTATTTTACATATTGGTTG
>JAAAKO020042661.1:0-11953 GCA_010015015.2 Bolitophila cinerea
TATATATATTTTAAGTAGGTTTCGAGTTTAAAATTATGTACAACGAACATTTGTTTGCTTTTTATGTATACACAATTATACAGTGTGACAGCGCCAAGGTAGTTGGCAGAATTATTGCTCCACATTTAAATCGATCTCAAGTGCAACATTTTCGAGTGGCTCTCTCTCGCTCTCTCTCTCTGGGGATGCTAGCAAATGGAAAATCTATGTATATGTGCTGTTCATAGAAAACGCTAAGACATATATATATATATATATAAATAATATACAAAGTCGCCGGCGTCGAATCGGTGCGGTGTGCGCGTTCACGTGAAAGTTTCAAGCTTCATAAATAATTTTTCGCAATGACCTACATTTTTGCTCGCCGCCTGCCGTCGCGTCGGTGCGCGCAATCGTGTCGCCCACAACGCTCACTCTTTCTCTCATTCGCTTTCTAATTCTCTCTTACTCACATTGCGCTCGATATTTTCCGCATATTAAATTTCATTACGTTTTCCGGCGCATTTCGCTCGTCCACAAATAGAACGCGATGCACACCTCGCCCGCCGCCCGCCACCCGCTTCCGCACCTTGTCGGTGCATTGAAGCAATGATAGATTGAGAGAATCGTAGGTGCAAGGAGTCATTTCTATCACCAGGCACCTGCAGGCTCCTTCGCTTGAATATAATCAACTCAATGATACTAGATAATCTCTCTCTATAAACACATGTACCTATATATATATATATAAAAATAAATATATAGCAAATTGAAATTCGTAATCAATAAATATACAATTTTCCTTCACACATTTTATGAACATTCAATATATTGAATTATATACCTATATATATATATTTAATATTTTCAGAGATTTGTGCCACGAGGCATGGACGAATTTGCGTCTGTCGCCGATGTTCGGTTGCATTTGCCCAAACAACCACATGAAGCGTCGGTGTGACCGCATTTTCAGTATGGTCAACCACAATCCGTGTGTCGGTAAGTTTTCCGCGGACAACGCAATCACATTTAGAAATAAACAATCATTACATAATTTTCGTGAGAGTGTTTTCCATATATATATATATACATGAATTATATATATATATATGAATACATTAAATAGTTTCGTATAATGGCGATAAATTTTGTTGCTATGTAAATTTGTATATTTTACTAAATCTAAATTTGTATTTATATTAAACAACACAAGAGAAACCAAAAATATGCACTAAAAACCTGATTTATCACTTAAAATACCAAAATAGGCCCTAAAAAAACAAACATAAACAAACATAATTTATACAAATCTTGAATATTTTATGATTTATTATTATGATTTAAAGCTAAGTGTTCAATATGGAGTTTTTACGGTAGCGTAGAGTGTAGAAACTGTACAGTTCATATTGAATGTTCACAAGTACACATTACACCTTATCTATAACACTCTACTTGAACCTGCAGAGAGAGAGCTCTACGATGCTCTTTTCAAGTTATGTAGACCAGACATGATTTTGTTTTTTGGACGCCAAATATTTTGTTCAAAGTATCTAAGATAATTTTAAAAATCAAAAAAATATTTCCAGAGAATAGTAAGGTGTAAAAGATCAACAAATTTTATTCTCAAAAAAACCGCCGGGTCGAATTAAACATTATCTAAAACAAAATGTTGCTTTGGTATGTATTATAGAAATGTCTTAAACTATATAAAATAATATAAAGATGCAATTAGCTGTATTCAAGCTAAAAAAAACTTACGTTACAGACCTAAACATATTTTGAGCGTAAATCTATTTTTTTTTTAATTTTTTAACTTTTGGTAAAAACCCCAAATAAAAATCTTGTTCTAAAAATTCTAAAATGTCTAAAGCAACGGTACTATTGGAGAGAGAAAAACTCGTATACGATTATTTGAAATATTTGAAATTTAAACAAAGAAAACATTATTGCGAGTTAGTTTACAAAAAAATCTACGAGAAAAATCGTTTACGAGAAATTTAACTGTCAGCAAGAATTCAGTCTTCACAATAAATATTAAAAATTTAGTTATTATTCAACACAATTATAAAATTTATAGATGAATTCAATTATTTTGTTTAGCATTTAAAACAAAATAATTGAATTTGTCGTTTAATTTTTCTCGTAAACAAATTTTCTCTCTGACGTCGCCGGCGTGCTTGCTAAATTAAACGATAAATTAATAGCATATTATATAGTCTATCATTTTTATAATTGCGTTTAATATGACTAAATTTCATTGTGAAGATTAAATTCTCACTGACAGTTGAATTCCGCGCAAACGACTGATTGTTCTCGTAGACGTTTAATTTTCTCATGAACGAACTCGTAAAGAAGTTTCATTGGCTGAAATTTCATATACAAGTTTTTCATTTATGAGTATTATTTCTCTCCCGTAGCACCGTTTTTTAACCGTTTGCATTTGTCTCGTATACCAAAAACTTAAAATCAAAACTTCAAACTCGTATACAAATTCCGTTTACGAAAACCGCCATTAACGAAAAATAGACTTTTGTGAAAAATGGACTTTAGAAAAGAATTGTCTGTTAATAAGGTATAAAAGCACCAATGTTCATTATTTTTTGCGATTATATTTAAACTTCATTCATAATTAATAAAAATAGCATACGAGGAACTCGTATACGAGATTATTTTCTACGGCAGCACCGTTGCTTTAAAGTGCTAAAATCATATACATTAGGATTTCAAATTCCATCAGGTTTTATACGCAAAAATCGCATTAAATCATGTTTTTAAAGTTTAAAATGATAATATTTTGAGCGTGGAACAGAATATTTTTAAAAACAAATTTTAACACGATTTTCACATATAAAACGTTGGATATAAATAAAAAATGTATTTTTTGCATTTTTAGACATTTTAGGATTTTAAGATGATTTTTTTTTGAGGAAATAGTATATTAAAAGTTTTTAAAGGTCTAAAACGTAAAACATTTTTTATGAGAATAAAGCATTGGTTTTTTAAAAGTCTATATCTATAATATTTTGAGCGTGGATACAGCAGTCTATTTGAACTCTACTGTATACTGTAGAGTAGAGTTGCGTGGAAAAGAGGGCAGGAAAACCTGCAGCGTCACTAAATATATATCCTTCATATTTTTTCAACCTTATGGCAACCGTTAACATATTTCTAACATATTTTTTCAAAGATTTCTCGAAAACAATACGATCTATTAGCTGTTTGCATTCCTTCTAATTACAATAGCTTCTAAAAGCATTCGTACACGTGGTCCACGAAAGGCTATACTAATGAGATCATTTGTTCTTCGATTTCAGATGAGATGTTATCATTCTCATCAGCAAGTGTTAGATAAGTGTCAAAAAAAGGGTCTTGTTGAGCAACGGCCATATTTCGCCAGATGTCAAGATTATCTAATTTAAACTATAGCACCTCAAACCTGTACTAATGACAATTTCAATATAATTTCATGTGCCTAAAAAAATCGCTTTTAATGTATATGTTTTGCAGGGTATTTCTTCAATTCAACTAACTACACATCTAAAGATTACAGTAAATCTTTCTTTATACATTTTATTTTTAAATTGCTATAAAATTTTTAAATTAATATAAAATAAATGAAATAGTTAAAATTGCAGATTCTTATTCTAAAAAAAAAATGTTTTAAATTGACAATATGCACAGAAAGAAGAAAAACCAAACAAAAAAATATGCATTTATTATTAATTTTAACCTTTTTCCTTTTTTTCTTCAAATTTTTTACCCATATTGTACATAAATACATACACATCTCTAACTAAAAACTACACTACAAAACTATAAAAATGTTGCATTAATTAATTACTTCATATAAACTTCTGTAATAATCATATTGTTTTTTTGGGTATATTTTTAAATTTATATCTTAAATCATAGTTTTTAGTGCATATTTTTGGTTGACCTGAACATCACTTACAAATTTCGAAAGCACCGATTCCGTTATTCTATCTTCTTAAAACTCTGTATATTTATATGTAATAACTAAATAATCACAAATGCACCACCGTTTGTTATTGAATTGTCTCTGTTTAAAAAAATCTAATAAGTCACTACTATATATACAAAAAAGTTGCGAAATTATTAAATATGTACTTTAATATATACTTTAATTAGTTGTATATGCAATTCTGATTTTAAATTTTAAAAATACAAATAAACACAAACTGCGCTCAAACTTTGCGATAATAAACAAACTAGGTTAGCATCGTGTCGATCGCTTTCATATCTTTAAAAGCGTAATGCACATCGATTAGTTTACCTTAAATCTGATGCACTGGAAAAGTTCAGGGAAAGCATTAATAGCGTCAGGCCAAAAATGTTGCCAACGAGAGCATATTAGTAGAAAATCAAGGCAAAATAAAATAATTGCAAATAAGTAAATTTTCCGAAATATTGTACAGGTACTATTTATCTTACTATCTCAATGATGATAAAAGACAAGAGTTAAACCTTCATGCCACGCCAAGTCTTTCTCACGCAGCATAAAGCTTCTTAGCACAGTATATAACAACAACAGAAAACGTAAGCTTTCACGCGCGCCGTATTTATGTTTTGCAATATAGATTATATAGTAGAGTGCACAATTTATGTTTGTTAAAAGCGTCTCGTTCAATTCGTTGTTGTTGTTGTTGTTTTAATAAGTTCTGTGCTCTTTTCGATGCAAAAGAAAGCTGGTGCGGTGTGTATGTGTGTGTGTGTTCGAGCGTGCGAGCGCGTGCCGCAAAGCCAATTCCCTGAAACATGAAAAATTCACTTTAACGACAATTTATTTATGCAAATTCTACGAGAGCGAATAATAAAAAGTATATCGTACTTGCAACGCACGCAAATTTTCAGTGCTGAATTTTCTCTCGCTTATATGTGAAAATGGGTTTTGAGTTGTGAAAGTCACACAACATGTACGCATGCTCGTTGTAGTCAACAGTCATCCACTGTGGAGCTGTGCTGCCTCCGTCCGTTTCAGTCGCGTCAATTCGTGTCGCTTTTGCGGGAAAGTGTCGTGGGAAAACAGTCGAAATGTGCAATAGTATAGTATATATACGCTGCACAATGTATTTTTGTGTGTATATGTGTATGAGTGTGGGAATATACCTAGATAGTTACATTTTCTTTAGCTCTTACAGAGCTTGCAGTCTCGTGCTGACATTTCTGATGTGGAGTACGAATAATTTATTGAATTCATCTCGAATGCATTTGTCCATATTAAAGATAGAGAAATCGCACCAGCAGAAATATAAACGAAAACTTTTCCATCACGCGGGAAATTCAATTTACCGAAAATTTCACTCTTTACTTATATATACCGCGATTGAAGAACTTAAAATTATACGTTGTATGATTATCTATGAATAACTTTATAAAGTTTTTTTTTTAAATACATGAAGTGTGATGATTTAAGATAAACACAAAAGGCGTATATAATAATTATTATAATTAATTAACATTTGAATCAGCCTGTCACCAAACCAGACACTTTTAGGCGTAATTATCGTGTACGTAACTCAGGTATTTACACACACACACACTCAAGATCGACGACGCACCAAAGTGAACGACGTCCATGGTCTTCGGGTCATTACAGCGATAAGCCCGTAAGAAAAACGATGGCACATCAATTGAGGCTGTGCGGTGTAGGGGACTTAGTGAATATGTACATATGTATGTAGCAAGTTATACCGAGGCACCCCTAGCAACCCCCCATCCAAACAAACGCAGCCATTTACATCGTGCTGGGGATGCTACATTTTTACACACTCCATTTGTACATTATCTGCGAGCTCAAGCGAAGGCAATAAATAAAAAATTACACCAAAAGATTTATCGTTCACATATATTGTAATACTCGTATACACACCTGAAAGGTGTGTGTGTGTCTGTGTATGTATGTATGTTTTTGTATAAGTGCTCTCTTGAAATATAGGCCCAATCTGTATTCATACAAATTTACCTTGCGCCATATTGAAAGATAAATATATTCTCCAAATATAATGATGTAAGATATTCTGAGGCAACTTAAGCCTTTATATAGCTCTATTTTGTTTAGTTCTCTGTAATTATTTTCTTCATTTGCAGACCGTTTTCTTGAAACTGCACGCAATGTGTCCTCGGACCATGCACCTATACGCACCATCAGCACCTCAAAAACACGAAACCGACACAACCGAACCCATTCTGTCCTCCGACCACAACTTACCTCTGTTTCCATTCCTATTGTTCTTGCCTCGCATCGACCTGCAACCGATGATGACGTTCCTCTCTCACACAAGCATTCCCACAAACCTTTAGTACCTGTTGTTTTTGTTGTGGTCGCTGACAACATTACCACCACTAAAACACCACCAACTGCCAGCATTACAAATACCAGCACCAGCACTACCAGCACCTATTCTTTGCTAATCAATTCGCACCTGTCAAAGCACACTCATCACCTAGTTACAGCAACGCACAATCTTCCACAACAGCATAATTCACACCGACACGCATTTGAGAACCTGCACCAGTACACGCGGCACTCTGAAAAGACAGCAAACATCCAGTTTGAGTCACCCTGGAATCCACGTTACAGCATCTTGGAAATCGGTGAGATTGAACACATGCACGTACACTCTAACAGATCACACACAAACAACAACACCAACATACTAAATTGTTGTTGGTGGGCAATTACGTAAGTTCAAACAAACACAGATTGCACATTATTTAAAAAAAAACTCGTAATTAGCATGTAATTGCATGAAAGCATGATATTTTAAATATAATTATTAAATTTAAAAACAAGGACAAATCGGAGAAAATATTCCAGAATAATATAAATTTCAATTACTTCAAATATATAAGATTCTATAAGATAAATTTAACAAACAATACAAAAAGCCAAATACAACACATCCAAAATAATATTTATCTTGAATAAAGACATTGTTTTTTTAACAAAAATATTAAAACAATTTATTTTAAAAATATATATATATATATATATAATTTTTGGGAAATGGTCTGCCATATTTCTGTAACAATATATTTTTTTATTTGGTTTAATAATTTATTTTATGTAACAACCATTTTTAATGGTGACATAAATTAGTCATAGTGACAAAAATCTTTACTTGGTAAAAATAATTTATTCATGGTAACAAAAATGTATTCATTGTAAAAAATATACATATGTAGGAATATATTTTTTAAAGGGACTCTTGTAATTGAAATGAAACGCTTTTTTTAAACTATTGTATTGCAAACACTTTATTCAGGTTTAGTTTTTAGGTTCAGGTTTTAATCCACTTTTATGGTCATATTACACAACTTTTACCGCAAAAATAAATACTCTCCAACTGTACTATAATTATTATAACAATTAAATCTAGGAGATATATTTAAAGAAATGGATTTGTAGTTTTAACCCTAAAGAGGAATATATGGTAATAGTTTAACATAAAATATATACAAACAAATGCAATATCGTAAATAATTGCTCTCACTAGAATATGTTATAAAAATTAATTTAATTTAATTAATTATCGGGTGCTTAAAAACAATTAAAAGTATTAAGTGCTTTGCACTTGTTGTCGTTTTTGAATGAGAGAATGTTTTTGGTACTGATAGAATTTTTTCAACTTCCTTTTTATGCAAATTATATATATTTACAAAATTAAACTTCCTAAAAAAAACTAACATGCATTCATTCCAACAAAAAATAACAAATTTGGCTAAATATCGATGAATTCAAAGAAAACATTATTTACAAACAAAAAATATATAAAAATATTGATTTTCTCAATAAAGCTTTAAAATGCCAGGTGTATCATGTATTTACATTTTTAGCACACAACCGCAGTGTTGGTTGGATGCCTATGAAAAGCGCTGCAAGCTTTTATATGACATATAACATGACATGTTTAAATATTAAATAATAACTATTACATTGAATTAGGAAAATGAATTATGAAAATTAATTTTAGTATGAGCATTCCTTTGCTTTTTTTCATTTGTTTAAAACTAAAGTACATACTTGTATATTTTATTCTAAAGGAGCAAATGCAAAAGAACTATAAAATTGAACATTTTTATATCAATTTATAATTGTTATATTATTAATATAAAAACCGTTATTTTAAAATATATGTATTTAGAGATATTCGTTTTTGAAGCAAAACAAATTCTAAATTTAAGATGCAATATAAATGAAAGTCCTTACGTCAAAAAATCAACTAACCTTATTCTACAACATATCTGAATTTCATCAGAATCGGAGTACTTTTTTTAAGGAGCCCGTCATGCAGAAAATTCTAATATATTCAATTGGTAATCCATTTTGGGCATCAAGTCGCTTTCTTTTTATTGTTATAGCTTCTTTTATGTTTTATTAAATCGAATGTTTATTCTTTAATTTTAACTAATAAAGGCGGTGGGATGACATAAAGATGGATTTTAATATCAATAGGATATTCAATTTTATTATATCTTATATAGTTTACTTTTTTGTAACTATATGCTTCTACTCATTTCCATTCATAGGTAAATATTTTATTTTATTGCAAGTCTTTTACTTGATTTCTAATACTATTTTGCTTTTATGATTTTAAGATTAAAACATTTTTATAAACTTTTTGTTTGGTCTTTGTTGTTTTCATTAAAACAAAAGAAAATTTGCAAGACCGCAAAATTATATTTACCAAAAAACGTATTAAATGTTTTTCCTAGTTTTTTGGTAGTATAGAGCTTGATTTTTTAAAACAACAAGAAATAAACAAACATCACATTTTTTTGTGTTCGTTTGAAGCGGTCATAATTGCCCATAAAAATGAACAAAAAGTAGTGCGCAAAGAAGTATCTTTAAAATTACAGTATTTATATTGTACTTCATTTTGTGTTCAGACTTTCAACTTAACACAACTGCTAAATTTAGCACAAGAGCAATATATACATAATATAATTCAGCATATAACTATAGCTGCTACTTTATATTATTATAATTTCCTCATAGACTCGTTATGCCTGATGGTAAATATGTAACTATTATATAGCCATTCTCAAAGCATGTCCGACGACAAAATTCAAATTAGATATTCTGGAAAATATTGTGTGTGTAGTGCACCAGGTGCCCTGGGCTTCCATTGCAACTGCACAGAGCGCATGAATTTTCTCATGGCATTGCACAGTGCACACATTTAAATAGCTGCGTGTTCCGTCAACCAGAAAATCTCTGTGATTGCAAACAATCCGCGTGATTTCCATATTTATGAAGACGCTCACTGAATAAGACATTTTGTTGTTTGTGTGGCATAGAGTGTATCACTGTTAAATGTATATAACGTTACATATCTGTGCATCGTTGCAGACAGAGTGCAGTGCAGCGTGCCTAGGCAAAACGGAGCACGGACGGCCTAACAAGCTCCATTCGGCACAGGTCTATGCTAATACCCGCTAGCGCATTATTTATCGTGTGCCATGGTTTAGCCACAAGCAAACAGCACTGAGAATCTAAGAATAAGCTATACAAACATATTACAAGATATAATACAATATATATTTATATATATATATATAATATATATGTATTACATTATACATAAGTAATACTATTCAACGTCAAAAATGTACTTATAGCTACGCGTACGCTCGCATCATCAAAAAAATCTAAAGCTATGGAATAATATATGTATGTAAGGTATGAAAAAGATTGCGTAGAGCTTTCACCACTATATGAGTGTATGTCTCTGAATATATACTTGCATTTCTGTGTAATGCACTTTGCCCAGACGCACAATGATGTCTTTCTATTATTGGTGGCCAACATATATTAATCTCCCATTTTCAACAAAATATTGATTGTTTATTTTTTTATGATTTACTGACAACTTCATACAATTTTCTTTTTAGAAATACTTTTTAGAAATACAAATTCTAAAATTCCTTAAAATATTTTAAACAGATAAAAATAGTATACTATATATTCTATATTCAACATTATATTTTAAAAAAATATATATATTGATAAATACTACACAAATAAATATGAACAGCAGTCAGAGGAAGACCATCAAGACATTAGAATTAATCTTCTAAAAGATAAACACGTAGAAAAATGTTATCTCGGTATTACCTCTGCAGATGATCTCATAGAAATTAAAAATACATACAATTTACAAAATAAAAATAGAAAAGTAAATCTAATTTAAAAAAGCTCAAAAAAACAGCAAGTCCAGGAAATTATAAATTTCTCAGATAATAAGGCTTTGAACTTGTTTTTAGACTTAAGGTCCAAATGCTGCTTGCCATTAACGAAGATAACATTCAAAATTTAGATGATATTAAAAAAAAAATTTTAATCTGTCAAATTTTGCTGCTCAAAATTACTAAAAGTGGCGCTACGTCGCATTAAAAAAAAAAAACACTCCAGAAGCAAATCCAAGTGAAATCATGTTATGCACATAATTTCACGGGGAATTTTGACGTTTGTTATTGTTCTTTGTTTGATTCAGTAATGTTTATTTATTACATTATTATGATGATTTCTATATCTATATGTAAAATCCAAAATAACTAAAAAAATAAAACACCATTATATATTATTACTTTGTATTACTTTGAACGTTGAAAAAAAGAGAATCTTCAAAATTATTATCCATATAAATCCATATAAATCCATATAAATTGATGCAATGCAAAATATTATATTTATGGAGCATATTTTGCATAATGGTAATTTCGGTAATTTCCAAAATAATAATGAAACAGTTAGGAAAATTATAATTAATAAAAAAAACAAATCAAACGAAAAAACAAATAAAAAATGGACAGGAAATTAAAATAAATGAAATACCGTAAGTAGATTTTTTGAAAATCCAATCAAGTCATTTTTTAATAGCAAAGTTATTTTATCAGGACTTGCAACCAAGCAAGTATTTAACTATGATATTAATAAATTTGTGGAAGCAAGTATCTTCAACAATATATTTTATCAAGTAAAAGAAGTAATGGAATGGCATATTACCATTTTGAGAGCATTCTGATCATTAAAATTAGAATCTGATAAGCAAATACAAGAAAGAGTATTTTTTCAAAATTATTATTTTTTAAATATACAATTGCCGTAATGAAACACTAAATATCCACAAAAGTACCGTTTGTCAACACTGTGCGCCGGCGGTCGCGTCGTTAACTTGCACCGACTTCAAAAATAATGTTATTCCGAATCGTTATTCTACTCTCTACTGGCGTTGAGAACACTTGCTGGTAAATATACATTTTATATTATAATTTCATAGTGTACATATATATATATATATATAATATATTTTTATATATAATATATAAATATATAAATATATATGTACTATATCGCCTAAAATTCCTCACATCCACTATCATATCAAATAGTAGCAGACTCTAGATAGTTCTGATGAATATTATTTGAATGATTTTTTGTTGGATTATATTTGCGATGTGCATTTTAACCAAACTGCATCGTTGCAATTGCAAAACTTTAGGGTGACGTATACTGGCACTAAGTAAAATGTACTGTATAAAAAATCTTTTTATTAGTAGATTAAAGTTGTCAATGTGGAATGTTTAAATAAGCAATACTAATATATGATACAAATAAATATATACATGTTTTTTTTTAATTTACCAGCTCACTATAAAAAAAACAACCAAATAATAGAAAATCATACTGAAAATGCTCACAGATCAAATTAAATACATACTCATACTAATACGCGCCATTTATTATGTAGTACCAATTTGCAACAAATATAAATAATTAATTTTTGTATACAAACTAAAGGTAAGTTTACATGAACGAAAAATTGTATATTCAATTCAATACAACAAATTAATAAAATAATCTACCAAATATGACTTAAGCTACAGTCCCACGACTTGCGGCATCTCGCAATTTTGGCTTGCTCAGGATTGCGTATTGATTGCCTACATT